>CATIWC010000513.1:0-239902 GCA_948472305.1 Vicia faba
CAATTTTTGACTTTTTGGTCAACTTTGAACTTCAAAATCAAGAACCATCAAACCATTCAAAATTATCAAGCTAATATCATCAAGAATCAAAAAAGTCAACAAAAGTCAAGATAGAAATTTTTTCTAACACTAGAAAATTTTCTAAGTGTTAAGGTTTCATTCTTAATAAATTCACTACTTCATGACCAATTTTCACGAAGATGCAAGATGATTCAAGGAAAACTTACAACATGAAAGTTGTAGAACATGATGAATTCTAAAACTTTGTATTAGAGGATTGATATCCAAAAAGTGCTTGGATTAGGATATATAGGCTCATGAAGTCTTGATGTTTTTATCTAACACTTAGAGAAATTTTCAACTAGTTTTGGTCAGTTTTTCATCACAACTTCTTGGCCAATTTTCACCCACTTCCTTTTTGATGTAGCCAAAATGGTTAACATGAAAGTTGTAGACAATTTTTCAAGCTTTCCAAAATATCAAAGAGCATGAATTTATCATAATTGATCTAGGATATTCAAAGAGATGAAGTTAGGCATCCATTCATGAATTACAAGTCATTTCCTTGATGAACACATAACCAAATCTCATAACCTTATGTGATACGGTGGGAGAACTGACTTGAGATTTTGCGTTTGTTTTGGCAAATGTTTCGGTTGAGCAAGAGTCGCCACCGACCTTTTATTTTATCCTAAGGAAAGGTTAAAAAGCACAGCAAAAACCTTTTGAGATGTTTTCTTGGGTTCGGGGAGTAGATTATAGAAAGGGAAGGTATTAGCACCCTTTCTATCCATGGTTATCCATGGGATCTTAGTTACTTTGCTTAAATCACTTGCCTTTTGTTTTCAATTGTTTTAAATGGTACTTGAGTGTGTGGGTTTGAAAATATATTGAAAAGAAGCCAATGTGGTGGCAACCTTTATAATGATCCACGTGGGGATGTATACAAAGATGTATGTCTTTTGAAAAGGTTTTCATTTATTTTTAAAAGTTGTTTTGAAAGTGTAGGGATGTGTGGTTTTTTGAAATAGGCAAGTGTCTTGTTTTGCAAGTTTGATTCAAGTAACTAAGAGGTTATCTACTCCTAAATTTCTCAAAGATTATTGCTATGTTTTAACCCTTTTTAACAAGTTTGTTCCGCCATTGTATTTGGTGGACAACCTTGTGTTTAGGATGTGAAAGGGACAGGCGCGGGTCATCGTTTAGACCATAATTGCAACGGCGTTAAATGTCTTTGGACAATTTTCTTTAGGGACTTGATCATTTGTTTTTGTTTGTTTTGAAAAGTTTTATCGAGGGACTATGATCATTCAAATGGTTTGCTTTGCCCAAAGAAGTTCAACATACAATATGGCCCATTTATTTGAAGGCAACAAAGGGGAGTACCCTAGGGGTGCAAGTGTGAGATGTGTTGTTTATTTCATGCTCATTCATCTTGTATTAGGTCCAACTATTTTTTATCGTTTTTCGCATGCAAACCCTAATTCTAACATGTTATTATTAGAAAGCAATAAAGCGCGAAATTTAAATTTACTAAGCTATTACAAAACCAAATATGGGAAGGGGGGGTACAAATGTTCAAATGGGGATATTGACAAGTAATGTAAATCTAAATTATTATATCATTTTTGAATATTTGCAAAGGTAAATAAATTGCATAATTAAATGGAAATTAAATAAATATGCAAAATGCCAAAAGAAAGTTTTTATATGTATGAGAAAAGTATGGTTTATATAAAATAAAATAAAATAAGAAAATAAAAAGGTATTATTTTGAGTATTTTTAACTTTTAGGGCAAAAACCCTAATTTCAATTAAAATGGGTATTAATTACTTAATTCATATAATACTTATTATTTACAATACAAAAATAAAATAAAATATAGTATATTTGTAAAAAAAAGGGGTATTTTTTAGTATTTAAATAAAAAATAAAATATGTACCTTTTTTGGTATTTTTACTCTAAGTATATTAATGAATATTTAATATATATATATATATATATATCTATATATATTATATATATATATTATATATATAATATATATATATATATATATATATATATATATATTATATATATATTATATATAATATTATATATATATATATATATATATATATATATATATATATATAGTATATATATATATATATATATATAAATATATATATATATATATATATATATATATATATAATATATATATATATATGTATTATTTTAAATATGTATTATATATATAAATAATAATAACATTTAATATTTGTAAAAAAAAAGTATTTTTTTTATATAAAGTATTTTCAGAAGGTAAATAATAAAAATGAAAATAAAAAAATATTTACACTATTTTTCTATTTATTCTAATAATAGTATATATATAATATTTATATACAAACAAAAGAAATAAATCAAATAAATATGCCATAAATTCAAAAAAAGATGGAAAAAATATTTTTATGTTTTTTATATCATGAGAAAAAAATAAACAAAGTCAATCAAAAAAGAAAAAGTCAAAAAAGTCAAATCAATAAGCAAATGGGCTCAGGGGGTTCAGGAGCAATTATAGGGTGTAAATAAGAAAAAATTCCAGGCCCAGCCAGAAGACCTGTCTTCTTCAACCTCTGAACAATATCCTTCAAGCAAACACGCGTTTTTTATCTCTGGATTCCTGGACTTTCAAGCAAAACTCATAACAATGAAAAGTGTAAAGCATTAAGAGACGGTTTCAACCTATGTAAAGAACTTGACCTAACTCTCTAAGATGAGGGAGAATTTCTCCTCCCCCAATTTCTGACCTAACTTTTCATCAATGTTCAGACATAAAATTCTCTAAGCACACGAAATATAAATGAAATCTAATCATATGAGCATGTTCAGGGCTTTGATTGTGACATGTTTTCTTCACAAACCTAAAGCTAACAATGTCTAATAAGAGAGATACGACCCCATGAACTTACCTGTTCAGTTGGAATCGAGCTTTTGCAATGGAGGATGTTTCAGAGTGAAATGATGACTTGTATAGCTTCCTTGAAGTGTAAGGATGCTTTTCCAAGTCCTACTTTGTCTTGAAACTCCCTGAATCGAGCTAGTGAACTCCAACTACAAAACAGAAAATTAAAAATGGTGAAGTGGCTTGGAGGTGTTACAGGTCAGGTTTCAGGTCATGGTTAGCTTGCATAAGTACTAGGGAATGTGTGTGAACTGGTTTTGGCACAAGAACTTGAGGGAAATGGGAGTTGGTACTCAAACTGCAGGCCTTGCCCTGTTTGAGCAGTTTGATGGTGTTTCTGTGATGGAGAGTGTTTTAGAGGTCAAGGATTCGTGCAAAAGCTTGGTTGGGATGTTTGGAATGTGTTTGATCAGTTTTCTCTTGTGTCCCCTATGCTGAAATGATAATTGTCACAAGTTATTGGAACTTTTCTTCTCTCTTAAGCAACAAAAGCAAGTTGATGGTTTAGGTCAGTAGGGGGCCTCCTAATGTGCTGCATAATCTTCTCTTGATCAGAGCAACTTGTCCATAATCTTGTGCCAAAAGGATTTAGCTTGTACTTGTTGGATTTCTAAGTTGACATAAAGTGAACTTTTACCAAAATGGCTAACTCACTTTATCTAAAATGATCAAATCTTGTGTACAATGCTTGAACTCATGGAACAACATTTTGGCACAATGAACAAGCATTAAATTATGGAGTGTAACTTGGTTTAAGGACCTGTAATCTAGCCTAAAGCATGCTGAGTTCAAATTTGCAAAGTTGTGGACATGGAACTTGGTCATGAACAAAGTGTTTTTTTGCTATATTGTGAAATTCTGAATCTCACAAGTTATGAGGTTGTTTTGAGAAGTTCTTGGACATTTTGGAAAGCTTGGAATGTGTACTGCAATCCATCTTTGAAATGCAAATTGAAATTCCAAGTGGAAGGGTATGAAAAAATGGCCTTGAAGTGGGGTAGAAAACCTTGTCAAAATAGGTTAAAATTTCACTAAGTTAAAAAATGGTTTAGTGCCCTTATTAAAAAAATTGTAACTTGAGATACAAGCTTCAAATGAGAAAACTTTGTGAATCAAAGTTGTAGATTATGCAACAAGCTACAACTTTCATGTTTTGACTTTTTGTTTGAATCCCAAATGGATCTTGGTGAAAAGATGGGGCAAAGTTGGGAAAAAATTAGGGTTTTTCATAACTTAGAAAAATTCTAAGTTATGAAAAATTCCATTTTCAAACCCTAATTTTGCATTTTGTGATTTCTTGGTGAACAAGTTTCATGATTTGGCATGTTTTGATGAAAAATGAATCTTGACTCTTGATTTTGACCAAAAAGTCAAAGTTTGACTTTTCAGTGTACAGTCAAAATTGATCAATTGACTGGGAAATTCAACTGTCAATCTTGTGTACTTGGGATCTTTTGAGCTTGATGAATGTGTCAAGCCCATTTCTTTGAGTCCTTTAGTCCATATGTGAGCTTGATTTGCCATTGGCTAGGTCAAACAGTCAAAAATTGCCTTTGTACAGTCAAAACCCTAAAAATGACCATTTTGCCCTTTTGGTGATCAGATCAAATTTCTTGTGGAATTGTGATCCAAACTTGATCAAATGGTCCATATGAGTTCATAATGTTGATGTGGGTCAAAAACCATGAGTTTTTGACTGTCAATTGACCATAGTTGACTTTTTCCCCAATACAGTTGATTTCTAGGTCAACTGTCCAATTGACTGAGCAAAACTTGGAATCAAGACGTTGAAACTTGGTATGGGTAAACTTGGGAGTCCAACATGAAGCATGAAAGTCATCTTAGGCATTTTAGGTCAAAACATCCTTGGGCAAACACAAACCCTAATTTGAGTCCACAGTGCAAAGAGAAGTCTTGAGCAGAGGAAACCCTAACTGGATCTTGATCTTCAAAGGTCTTGTGATGAGAAAATGTTGAGGAAATGGGAGGGCAAATTTTGGGGTACAACAGTTGCCCCTGTTCAATCTTCTTGAACCTGAAGAGTTAGATTGGCAAGTTTGCCTTTCGCGACTCGAGGGTAAAAGGAGATTGGACACTAGAGTGCCCGAAAATTTGCACTCGCATGTTGAAGTATCAGCAATGTGATGTCAGGAATGGGCTTACAGATGACATTTGGAGAGGTGGTAGATAGGGAGATGGGATTATAGATGCCATCTGGAGACGTGACAGAACCTTGTCGGGAATGGGCTTATAGATGCCATTTGGAAGTGTCGATCGCATAAGAGATTCCTTAGCGAGAACTTGTGTATTTGAGAAAGACGGATGTTTTCCTGGCTTGTTACAGGTGTTTGATCTTCAGTCTCCTTATGTAGATATGCCCTGGCTGGATACAGGTATCGAATCTACAATTGGTTGCTCACAAATGTGCCCTGGCTGGATACAGGAGTCGAATCTGGAAATAGTCGTTAATAGATGTGCCCTGGCTGGATACAGGAATCGAATCTTCGAACTCTTCAGACGTGCCCTGGCTAGATACAGGAATCGAGTCTGGAAACGTGGTCAACAGATATGCCCTGGCTGGATACAGGAATCGAATCTGGAGATGTTGTAGTTGATAGATGTGCCCTGGCTGGATACAGGAATCAAATCTTCGAACTCTTCAGACGTGCCCTGGCTAGATACAGGAATCGAGTCTGGAAACTGATCACTCTCAGATGTGCCCTGGCTAGATACAGGTATCGAATCTGGAATTGTGACAGTTGAAGGTAGTTGTTTTTGGGATTGTCTTTTTCCTGAAAAGGCAAAAACGTAAGTTGTATGCAATGTCATGATGTATGATATGCATGATGTCATGATGTTCAACCTGAGATGGTGTTGTATGCGCTTTATAATATATGTAAGCAAGGTGTATGAAAATGTGAAATGTTTATGAATGTAATTTCGTCTTAGGAAAACGAATCCTTGACGAACGGCCGGGGAGTTGCTCCGTGGAAGAGATACTTGGCCGAAGTTTTGCTGAGAGGCATGTTGAGGATTTTAATGATGGATTCCGCTGAGGATAATGACGATAAACTCCGCCGGGGATTGAAGGAACTTTGCCGAGGGCGGTCTTCCGTGGTTTTTAGCGGAGGATAACCCAGTTATAAGTCCTTGTGAGGAAATAACTCTAAATAAAACTTGGGAGAGACGTCTGCGTACTATAGGGAACAAGCTTCCGGAATCTACTAGGGATGAGCTTTAAGACCTGCCGGGGAATGTTGTGACTTTAGGATCGACGGGGGGACCAACTCTGCTTGGGGAAAGTACTACTGAACCTTGTTTTACTCTGCGGGGAGTTGAGATGATTTGGCCACATTCTTCAGTTGAACCTACCTTGGTACCTTGGCGGACAAAACAACCAGACTGCATTAGACAACTTCACATTGCCCCTGTCTCTGATGTCACCTGTAATCAATTTTTGTTTCATATGCAAATATTTACGAATCAGCAATTTAATGTCAAATGCATATATCAAAAATGAACATTGGACGTTCTTCGCAAAACAAAACAGAAAAAGGAAAACAATGGTAATTTGTATGGACAAGTGAATTTGTATTGATTTAAACTTTGCCTGTGAATAGGCGTTTTTGTACAAGAGGCTGACATCCTAGTAAGAGGACGCCGCCAAATAACATAGAGTTTACAATTTGAAAAAGGAAACAAAACAGCTATGTGAACAATCCCACTGGGTTCCAACTCTGCTATCGCCTTTATGTCTTCGAACGTCTCATCGCTTTGTTGCCTAATTTGAAGATGAAGTTGATTGGTCAATGCCGAAATCTGGAGCCAGATAGTTGATGCCGAATTCCGGATGCGAAGTGATCCAATGAGACATAGTGTTACGCTTTTATCCCTAACTTTTGCCTGGACCGCCCTTTCGGGTTTTCAGTCCACCGGGATACCATTTTTGCCCAAGCCGCCCTTTCAGGTTTTCGACTTGCCGGGTGTACAGATTTTTATTCATTTCATCCCTTATTTTTGCCCGAACCCTTTTGGTTCGCCGGAAGCCCTTATTTTTGCCTAGGTATGTCAACCTAGCGGGTCTTTTATTCATGCGTAGTATTTTTTCACTATGTCTGCATTGGCGGGGTGAGGAAGGTCGTCACCATCCATGGTGGTTAGGATCAAGGCTCCTCCTGAGAACACACGTTTAACCACAAATGGCCCTTCGTATGTAGGGGTCCATTTTCCCCGGGGATCACTTTGAGGAAGGATGATGCGTTTGATTACCAGGTCCCCAACTTGATACTCTTGCGGTCTGACTTTCTTGTTAAATGCCCTGATCATCCGTTTCTGATACGTTTGACCATGACAGATAGCAGTGAGCCTCTTTTCATCAATCAGATTTAATTGATCAAGTCGAGTCTGGATCCAATCATCTTCATTCAAGTCTGCATCCTTCATTATCCGGAGAGAGGGTATCTGGACTTCAATTGGCAAGACTGCCTCCATGCCATAGACCAAGGAGAAGGGAGTTGCCCCGGTTGACGTTCTGGCTGAGGTACGGTACCCATGCAGAGCGAACGGCAACATCTCGTGCCAATCTTTATAGGTCACTGTCATCTTCTGCACAATTTTCTTAATATTTTTATTGGTTGCCTCTACAGCCCCATTCATCTTCGGCCGGTAGGGAGAAGAATTGTGGTGCTGTATCTTGAATTGTTCACAGAGTTCAGTGATCATTTTGTTATTGAGATTGGTACCATTGTCCGTAATGATTCTTTCCGGGACGCCGTACCGACAGATCAGGTTATGCCGGATGAAACGTGCCACGACGCTCTTGGTTACTGTGGCGTAGGACGCCGCCTCAACCCACTTCGTGAAGTAATCGATCGCCACCAAGATGAAGCGATGCCCATTGGATGCCGTCGGTCGGATCTCACCGATCATATCGATGCCCCACATTGCAAAAGGCCAAGGTGCCGTCAGGACATTCAAAGGAACCGGAGGGATATGCACCTTGTCAGCATAGATCTGGCATTTATGACAGGTTCGGGAGTGTTGGTAACAATCGGCTTCCATTGTGGACCAGAAATATCCTGCCCGAAGGATTTTCTTAGCCATGGTGTGTCCACTGGAATGTGTTCCAAACGTGCCTTCATGTAATTCCATCATAATTTTCTCTGCTTCAGCCTTATCCACACAACGTAGCAGAGTTGAATCATGATTCCGTTTGTAGAGAATGTCGTTGCTGAGGAAGAATTTTGCGGCAAACCTCCTCATGAACTTCTTATCATTGATAGATGCACCTTCAGGGTATTCCTGAGTTTCCAAGTACCTCTTCACCTCATGATACCAGGGTTTTTCGGTCACCTTCTCAGCCTCGAGCTCACAGCAGTATGCCGGTTCATCCAACTTCCAGATAATGATTCGGGGAGCCTCATTGTCCCATTTAACTTTGAACATTGAAGACATCGTAGCTAGGGCGTCCGCTAGCTGATTCTCCTCTCTAGGGAAGTGTTCGAAAGTTATCTCTTCAAAGTGGGGAAGCAAGGTCAACACATACTCCTTGTAAGGAATAAGATTCGGGTGTTTCGTATCCCACTCGCCTTTGATCTGATTGATCACGAGAGCGGAATCTCCGAAAACACTTAGAAATTTGATCCTTAAGTCGGTTGCAGCTTGTAAACCCATGATACATGCCTCATATTCTGCCATATTGTTGGTGCAGCTGAAACATAATCGGGCGGTGAGGGAGTATGAGTTCCTTTGGGAGATATGATTACAGCGCCGACGCCGTTACCCAAAGCATTGGAGGCTCCATCAAAATGCATAGACCATCGGGATCCTTCCTCAGGTCCTTCATCTGGTCCAGGTACTTCACAGTCTGTTACCACCATGATGTCTTCGTCCGGAAAATCAAAGTTCAATGATTGGTAATCGTCCACAGATTGGTGTGCCAAATGATCCGCCAATACACTTCCCTTAATTGCTTTCTGAGTTGTATACTGGATGTCATATTCTATCAAGATCATTTGCCATCTCGCTATTCTTCCAGACAGAGCGGGCTTTTCAAATATGTACTTGATGGGATCCATCTTTGAAATCAATAAAGTAGTGTGAGTCAGCATATACTGTCTCAGCCGGCGAGCAGCCCATACAAGAGCGCAGCAAGTTTTCTCAAGCAGTGAGTAACGAGACTCACAGTCGGTAAACTTTTTGCTCAAGTAATAAATAGCGTGCTCTTTTCGGCCAGACTCGTCATGCTGCCCCAGCACACACCCCATTGAATTGTCAAGTACTGTCAAGTATAGTATTAGAGGTCTTCCTTCCACCGGTGGCATAAGAATGGGCGGCTCTTGGAGATATTCCTTTATCTTTTCAAAGGCGGCCTGACATTCATCATTCCAGCGTACTACTTGATCTTTCTTCAGCAATTTGAAGATTGGCTCACAAGTAGCAGTCAGATGTGAGATGAATCGGGCAATGTAATTCAGTCGTCCTAGGAAACCTCTGACTTCTTTCTCTGTTTTTGGAGTCGGCATCTCTTGTATGGCTTTTACCTTGGCAGGGTCCACCTGAATACCTTTATCACTTACAATGAATCCTAGCAATTTTCCGGATCTTACCCCAAAGGTGCACTTGTTGGGATTCAACCTCAGCTTGTATAACTTGAGTCGGTCAAACAACTTCCTCAGATGGTCAAGGTGCTCTTCCTCAGTTTGAGACCTTGCAATCATGTCATCAACGTATACCTCAATCTCATGATGGATCATATCATGAAATAAAGCAACCATGGCACGTTGATAGGTTGCCCCAGCATTTTTCAATCCGAACGGCATGACCTTATAACAGAAGGTGCCCCACTGAGTCACAAAGGTAGTCTTCTCCATATCTTCTGGAGCCATCTTGATCTGATTATACCCTGAAAAACCATCCATGAAGGAGAACACCTTGTGTTGAGCTGTATTGTCAACAAGGACATCAATGTGAGGTAGGGGGAAGTCGTCCTTGGGGCTGGCCCTGTTCAGATCCCTGTAGTCAACACACATTCTGACTTTACCGTCCTTCTTCGGTACTGGCACCACATTGGCAACCCACTGGGGGTAAGAAGTCACTGCGAGGAACCCGGCATCAAACTGTTTCATAACCTCGGCCTTGATCTTTTCAGACATCTCTGGACGCATTCGTCGGACTTTTTGCTTTACCGGAGGGCAATCTTCCTTGGTTGGCAGGTGGTGAACTACAATGTCGGCATCCAAACCAGGCATATCTTCATAGGACCAAGCAAAAATCTCCATGTAATCCTGTAGCATCTGTATCAATCGTTGCTTCACGCTGAGCTCTAGATTGGCACCAATCTTGACCTCTTTCCTATCCGTCTCAGTACCCAGGTTAATTGTTTCCACATGCTCTTCATGTGGCTGAATAGCCCTCTCTTCCTGGAGTAGCAGTCTTGCGAGTTCACCAGGCACTTCGCAATCATCTTCACCTTCGTCTTCGGCCAAGTTGATCGGATTTTCGAAGTCATAACTGGCGGTAGCAGAGCTGTTACCAGTGAGATCCAGAGTGGATTGAAACCTGTATAAGTGAGTGTGTGTAAATATAGCTGTTTTGCAATATATATATAACACAGAAAGGAAAAGAGCACAAGATTTGAAATGCAACAAACGTCCAATGTTTTGATTGATGATATATGAAAATGTCATACAAAAAGCCCTCACAAATGGAGCTACGATGCCCCGGGTAGGACACCGAGCCAACAAAGTTTTAACATATTGTTTGTTACAAATTGGAAATCAAAAGAAATTAATTACTGCGTGACAAAGGTGATAGGTGTAAAATCCTTTGCCGTCCAGTTGCTTGGTTCGTCGCTGGTAGTCGGGTAGATCCAACTGTCAAATTCTGCTTCCTCTACATCCTCCTTGATAGCATTCACCCCTGAGCTGGAGATAAACACCGGAGCCTTTCTGACCTTCTCCTTGCGCACAGCCCTCTGAGCCTCTGCAGTAAAGCCCAGCCCAAACTTGTCGTTCTTCTGAGTGAAGTCAGGAAGCTGACCCCAGTTTGCACAATTGCCTTTCTGAACCACAGCCCGGGCATCCCTTAGGGAAGCCATCTTCAAGGAAACATTCTCTTCGACTGTTGTTTCTGCTGCTGCTGAAATTGGATGTACCTCCTCGAAATGCTGAAAGGGGGTTTCAATGAACTCCCCGTCCATCTCAATGTATCTGAAGGAATTCAAATGGCTCACCATATACTCCTCTTCTCCTTGCACAGTGACGATCTTCCCTCTGACAGGGTACTTCAGCTTCTGGTGCAAGGTAGAGGTCACTGCCCCAACTTTATGGATCCAAGGTCGACCCAGTAGACAAGAGTACGATGGACGTATATCCATCACATAAAAAGTAGAGTCAAACACTTGAGAGCCCACACGAATAGGGATGTTAACCTCTCCATGAACCATCCTTTTTGAACCGTCAAAGGCCCTGACGATGATATTGCTGGGCTTCAGTTCTAGGCCTTCATAATCCAAACGGTCTAAAGCCTTTTTCGGTAGAACATTCAAAGAAGAACCAGTATCCACCAATACATGCGCCAGAGTAGTGCCGCTGCATTCGATAGAGACATGCAGGGAATCATTGTGGTCTCTTCCCTTCGCAGTCAGGTCAGCATCTGAAAAACCCAGGCCATTGTCTGCTGTCAGATTTGCTACGCAATCAGTGAACTGGACTGCAGACGTCTCCTGCGGCACATGGGCCGTCTTGAGAAATGAGATCAAGGCCTTAGCATGGGCCTCGGAGCACAGCAATAAAGAGAGCATGGAGATTTTGGAGGGCGTATGCCCCAGCTGCTCGACAACATTGAAATCACTTTTCTTTATTATTTTCAGGATCTCCTCCATTTCTTGTTGGGAGGCCTCAACATTTATAGGTATTGGTGTCTCCATCCGGGCAGGCTCTTCTTCAATCTCTTTGCCCCGAGCATTAGATGACTCGGCGGCAGGGGAAACAACTTGATCAGCAACAGTAACAGGTACACTTGTAGGTGTTATAAGGAGGGGTCTTCGAATAGCGGGCGGTGCAATGTCAGGCGAGAAGAGCCTGCCACTGCGGGTGACCTTGGATGGACCAGTGATATCGCAGATACTGGCGCCAGTGTCGAATTCTTGTTTGATTCCATTTACATATACGTCTGCCCCATAATGCCAGGGGACAGCTTTATCAGATACGTAGGGGAGAGGCCCCGGAACAGTAATAACCACAGGTGCAACAGTCATGATTTGAACAGGCTTCTTCGGGGGAGCCTTGATTGGATTATTGAAGATGGTAACCACAGAAACTTCTTTTATCGGAACCAACTGAACAGCAGACTTCTTAAACAGAATCTCCTTGCTATCCATTAGGCTTTGGACGCCTAACCTCAGTAAGGGGCAACCAGACAGGGAAACAGCACAGAACAGGCAACCTTCACTGCAACCCGGAAATAAACCGGCCCGCAGTAGGTTCTTCTTAACGGTCTTCAGAGGGGTAACAACTTCATTTACCGAAACAGCATACAATTCTTCCTCAATGGCATTTACTCTATGCTGGGGCATAGGAGCAGTTACAACATTTGGTCTCTCCGGCGCCTCGAACTGAATTTCCTTTGCGTCGATCAGATCTTGCACTTTGTTTCTCAAGGCCCAGCAATCATCAGTAGTGTGCCCGGGACTATCAGAATGATAAGCACACCGGGAATTTGGGTTATACTTAGGAGACGCAGTGTTGACGACCTTAGGAGCTTCTCTGAGGGTCACCAGGTTGGTGGATAACAGTTGGGGTAAAATTTGAGATAAGGTCATACTCAGTCGGGTATACTGCCTCTTGGGCCTTTCGCTTCTTTGTTGATTGTACTGCTGAGGAGCAGCAACAGGTTTTGAGATGACCAAAGCATTGACGGCTTGGCGACTTTCGGGCTTGATTTGTCTTCTAGGACCATAGACGGCGCTTGCTTCTTTCTTAAACGGCCTCTTCTCAGCACTTGTGGAGGCAGCCTTTTGTATCTTGCCTGACCTGATGCCAGCTTCAATTCTTTCTCCCGTCAATATCAAATCTGTAAACCCAGCGGAGGAGTTACCAACCAAATGATTGAAAAATGGACCAGACAACGTCCCTAGGAACATATCAACCAGCTCTCGATCAGTCAATGGAGGCTGCACCCTGCCAGCCAAATCTCTCCATTTTTTAGCGTACTCTTTGAACCCTTCACCCATTCCTAGAGACATACCCTGAAGTTGGGTACGCGTAGGAGCGAGATCAGAATTGTATTGGTATTGTCTGTAGAATGCGCTTGCCAAATCTTCCCAGTGTCGGATGCTAGTTCCATCTAATTGGTAGAACCATTCAAGCTGTGACCCCGAGAGGCTATCTTGGAAGAAGTGAATCCAAAGGTTCTTATCCGTCGTATAAGGTTGGATTTTCCTTACGTACGACCTTAGATGCAGCTTTGGGCAGGAGACCCCATCATACTTGGCGAAGGCAGGCGCCTTAAACTTGTGTGGAATTACCACCCCAGAAGATAACCCCAAATCTCCGAAATCCAGTCCCGGCACATTCTGAATTTCCATGGCGCTCAAGCGGTCCTCCAATTGCTTGTACCTGTCAGCAGCAGGTGGGTATTGTTCGTCGTTATAGTCCGTCTCGTTGTCGGAGACTGCGGGACTAGGAGCTCCTCCCCCTTTGGGACTGTTTTTCTCAGCAGAAGAGGTAGTTGGATCAGCTTCATTGTGGAGTGTGTTCCCAAATCTGCGTCCGGTGTTGAACAACACAGTCCTCTTTTTCTTCTTCTTCTTCAGGAGTAGAGTCTTCAATTCTTGCTGACCTTGGGCTAGGCTTAAGACCATCTCTTGAAACTGTGCACTTTGGGCCTGAAGGGCCTTGATTGCTTGCTCACTGGATGAGTCTGGATTCATGATGACTGTTTAAAAATAAACAGCGAAGGAGATTAAGCAACCTGTGAAATAGGGTACCTGTTATGCATATGGTGCAATGGAATGTGTATGCTTTATGTTTTCAAAGACAAACAAGATTCAACTTTGTAGACAAAAAGGGAAACACACTTCATTAGATTAAAATTTCAATTGTTCAACAACTTGCCCTTAGGCATTACAGAAATGAAAAATACTGGAAAGGAAATAAAACTATAAAAGGAAACATCCAAAGCTTATCAATGCTCCCATGGCCTCCTCTTTTCAGTGCTGATGTAGTTGTTCAGGACCCGTTCTTCCTCCAATTGCTTAGTCAGCCTCTGGATCTTCCGTTCCTGCTCGTTGAATTTCTCCCGATAGAAATCCCGTTCTTCCTTTAGCTGTGCCCAAGACCTCTTCATGGTGTCAAAATCAGTAGGTATCTGAGGAGGGAGGACAGTTGGAGGAACCCCATCTTCAACAGGAGACTCAAGAATGAGAGGTCTAACAGCTTCGTAGGGCATACCTAACCTTTGAGCACGGATGCGGACCCATTTGCAATAGGGCTTTAGTGGCAGAGAAGTCTTTGGTCCCAACTCATGTGGGTCGGCTTTGTGGATTCTGTCCCAAGCTCTAATGAATCCCTTGTCACTGTCTGCCTGAAACTCAAAATGGAAGTGAGGAACCAGCATTTCATGAGGCCCATCTCCTCTGGCTCTCCCAAACTGACGGAGAGCTAAACACGGATTGTAAGAGATTCCTCCTTGGATACCAAACAACGGAACATTAGGGTATTCTCCGCAACGGTCAATAACAGCTATCTCATCCAAACCTCTGAGAGTCCAGGTGATGTCATTATCAGTGAGAGACATTAACCTCCGAGCCCAACCTTTTCCTTCTTCATTCTTCAGCACGAACTTAGGAAGGTGCGAAATAAACCACCTTACTAGCAAAGGAGCACAACACCACGGAGTTCCCTGTTTTCGAGTAGTACGAGCATAGAGTTGTTGTAGAATATCACCCAAAAGAGTGGGTACCGGATTCCGAGACATGAAGATCCTTATGACATGGACACTGATAAAAGTGTCAGGGTTGGGAAACAATACCAGACCATAGGTCAAAAGAGCCAGAATATCCTCGTACGCCTTGAAGTCCAAGTCATTCCAGAAATCATTAGCCTTGCCAACCAGAAATTTGACCAAAAAGCCCTTGATCCCATTTCTAGTTTCCCAGTTGGACAATACCTCTTCTTTGGTCAAGGGGAGAATTGCAGCAATCTCTTCAGGCCTAGGAGTCTTTTCCAAACCAGTGAATGGAGTTTGTTCCAAGACAGGGATCCCAAGCAAATAAGAGAACTCTTCCAGGGTAGGAACCGGCTGGAAGTCTTGAAAGGTGAAACAATGATACAGAGGGTCATAAAACTGGGTCAGAACACTTATCAGTTGTTGGTCCCATTTTGCAGTGACCAAGCCAAGGAGAGAACCATGTCTGTTGATGAAGGAAGAAGTGTTTGGAATCCTTCCAACCAAATCCTTGAGTAACACTGGTGGTTGAACAAAGTTGAGCCGGACAGTATTCCTACGCACGGGCATCATGATGTCCTACAAAACAGAGCAAAGATGAAACCTTTTTTTGTCTTTGAAATGGGTTAGCCCTTTATACAGGATGCATGCAATGGTATGATGGCATGATGTTATGATGAAGCACACCACAAGTATTCACATAGGCAAATAAGGCACACAAGTCACACAAGACACCCTTAGGTTTCAGGCCAGCATGAATTTCAGGTATTACCCTCTTTTGGTTTTGTTGGTTAAAACCTGTCCTATCAAAAGTAACCGGGTTCTAGAGGATCTCAAATCACTGGCTACCCTCAATCGGTCATAACTCCAGCATCGCAATCTTTTCTCGCGGCCAGAACCATCTCGAGAGTTTAGCCTCAATGAGTGTAGCATACTGCTACTGTCCTAATAGCCAAGTTGGTCAATTTAGGGTTCTATGGTTGGTTGATGCTTAATGACCCCTTAGAAGACCTATATTCTCCCCGTTGCAACACAAGGGATATAGGTACAGACTAAGATGCCACACCAACGTAGCCACTGCTTCACCCATGTCGGTCTACGCCGGACAGGTCCCTCACAGATTATGCTACCTAAAAGGGGTATTTCCCAGATCCGGGTTAGGATCTATGAAACTCCGATGCAAGGCCCACAATTATAAAAGCAAACAAAGCAAACAATTGAAAACAAAGGTGATCTAAGCCCTAAGGTTACTCCACTTTTAAAGATCTCCCCAGCAGAGTCGCCAGTTCTGTGATACGGTGGGAGAACTGACTTGAGATTTTGCATTTGTTTTGGCAAATGTTTCGGTTGAGCAAGAGTCACCACCGACCTTTTATTTTATCCTAAGGAAAGGTTAAAAAGCACAGCAAAAACCTTTTGAGATGTTTTCTTGGGTTCGGGGAGTAGATTATAGAAAGGGAAGGTATTAGCACCCTTTCTATCCATGGTTATCCATGGGCTCTTAGTTACTTGCTTAAATCACTTGCCTTTTGTTTTCAATTGTTTTAAATGGTGCTTGAGTGTGTGGGTTTGAAAATATATTGAAAAGAAGTCAATGTGGTGGCAACCTTTGTAATGATCCACGTGGGGATGTATACAAAGATGTATGTCTTTTGAAAAGGTTTTCATTTATTTTTAAAAGTTGTTTTGAAAGTGTAGGGATGTGTGGTTTTTTGAAATAGGCAAGTGTCTTGTTTTGCAAGTTTGATTCAAGTAACTAAGAGGTTATCTACTCCTAAATTTCTCAAAGATTATTGCTATGTTTTAACCCTTTTAACAAGTTTGTTCCGCCATTGTATTTGGTGGACAACCTTGTGTTTAGGATGTGAAAGGGACAGGCGCGGGTCATCGTTTAGACCATAATTGCAACGGCGTTAAATGTCTTTGGGCAATTTTCTTTAAGGGACTTGATCATTTGTTTTTGTTTGTTTTGAAAAGTTTTATCGAGGGACTATGATCATTCAAATGGTTTGCTTTGCCCAAAGAAGTTCAACATACAATATGGCCCATTTATTTGAAGGCAACAAAGGGGAGTACCCTAGGGGTGCAAGTGTGAGATGTGTTGTTTATTTTCATGCTCATTCATCTTGTATTAGGTCCAACTATTTTTTATCGTTTTTCGCATGCAAACCCTAATTCTAACATGTTATTATTAGAAAGCAATAAAGCGCGAAATTTAAATTTACTAAGCTATTACAAAACCAAATATGGGAAGGGGGGTACAAATGTTCAAATGGGGATATTGACAAGTAATGTAAATCTAAATTATTACATCATTTTTGAATATTTGCAAAGGTAAATAAATTGCATAATTAAATGGAAATTAAATAAATATGCAAAATGCCAAAAGAAAGTTTTTATATGTATGAGAAAAGTATGGTTTATATAAAATAAAATAAAATAAGAAAATAAAAAGGTATTATTTTGAGTATTTTTAACTTTTAGGGCAAAAACCCTAATTTCAATTAAAATGGGTATTAATTACTTAATTCATATAATACTTATTATTTACATACAAAAATAAAATAAAATATAGTATATTTGTAAAAAAGGGGGTATTTTTTAGTATTTAAATAAAAAATAAAATATGTACCTTTTTTGGTATTTTTACTCTAAGTATATTAATGAATATATATATATATATATATATATATATATATATATATATATATATATATATATATATATATATATATATATATATATATATATATATATATATATATATATATATATATATATATATATATATATATATATATATATATATATATATATATATATATATATATATATATATATATATATATATATATATATATATATATATATATATATATATATATATATATATATATATATATATGTATTATTTTAAATATGTATTATATATATAAATAATAATAACATTTAATATTTGTAAAAAAAAGTATTTTTTTTATATAAATTTTCAGAAGGTAAAATAATAAAAATGAAAATAAAAAATATTTACACTACTTTTCTATTTATTCTAATAATAGTATATATATAATATTTATATACAAACAAAAGAAATAAATCAAATAAATATGCCATAAATTCAAAAAAAGATGGAAAAAATATTTTTATGTTTTTTATATCATGAGAAAAAATAAACAAAGTCAATCAAAAAAGAAAAAGTCAAAAAAGTCAAATCAATAAGCAAATGGGCTCAGGGGGTTCAGGAGCAATTATAGGGTGTAAATAAGAAAAAATTCCAGGCCCAGCCCAGAAGACCTGTCTTCTTCAACCTCTGAACAATATCCTTCAAGCAAACACGCGTTTTTTATCTCTGGATTCCTGGACTTTCAAGCAAAACTCATAACATGAAAAGTGTAAAGCATTAAGAGACGGTTTCAACCATGTAAAGAACTTGACCTAACTCTCTAAGATGAGGGAGAATTTCTCCTCCCCCAATTTCTGACCTAACTTTTCATCAATGTTCAGACATAAAATTCTCTAAGCACACGAAATATAAATGAAATCTAATCATATGAGCATGTTCAGGGCTATGATTGTGACATGTTTTCTTCACAAACCTAAAGCTAACAATGTCTAATAAGAGAGATACGACCCCATGAACTTACCTGTTCAGTTGGAATCGAGCTTTGCAATGGAGGATGTTTCAGAGTGAAATGATGACTTGTATAGCTTCCTTGAAGTGTAAGGATGCTTTTCCAAGTCCTACTTTGTCTTGAAACTCCCTGAATCGAGCTAGTGAACTCCAACTGCAAAACAGAAAATTAAAAATGGTGAAGTGGCTTGGAGGTGTTACAGGTCAGGTTTCAGGTCATGGTTAGCTTGCATAAGTACTAGGGAATGTGTGTGAACTGGTTTTGGCACAAGAACTTGAGGGAAATGGGAGTTGGTACTCAAACTGCAGGCCTTGCCCTGTTTGAGCAGTTTGATGGTGTTTCTGTGATGGAGAGTGTTTTAGAGGTCAAGGATTCGTGCAAAAGCTTGGTTGGGATGTTTGGAATGTGTTTGATCAGTTTTCTCTTGTGTCCCTATGCTGAAATGATAATTGTCACAAGTTATGGAACTTTTCTTCTCTCTTAAGCAACAAAAGCAAGTTGATGGTTTAGGTCAGTAGGGGGCCTCCTAATGTGCTGCATAATCTTCTCTTGGTCAGAGCAACTTGTCCATAATCTTGTGCCAAAAGGATTTAGCTTGTACTTGTTGGATTTCTAAGTTGACATAAAGTGAACTTTTACCAAAATGGTTAACTCACTTTATCTAAAAATGGATCAATCTTGTGTACAATGCTTGAACTCATGGAACAACATTTTGGCACAATGAACAAGCATTAAATTATGGAGTGTAACTTGGTTTAAGGACCTGTAATCTAGCCTAAAGCATGCTGAGTTCAAATTTGCAAAGTTGTGGACATGGAACTTGGTCATGAACAAAGTGTTTTTTTGCTATATTGTGAAATTCGAATCTCTCAAGTTATGAGGTTGTTTGAGAAGTTCTTGGACATTTTGGAAAGCTTGGAATGTGTACTACAATCCATCTTTGAAATGCAAATTGAAATTCCAAGTGGAAGGGTATGAAAAATGGCCTTGAAGTGGGGTAGAAAACCTTGTCAAAATAGGTTAAAATTTCACTAAGTTAAAAATGGTTTAGTGCCCTTATTCAAAAAATTGTAACTTGAGATACATGCTTCAAATGAGAAAACTTTGTGAATCAAAGTTGTAGATTATGCAACAAGCTACAACTTTCATGTTTTGACTTTTGTTTGAATCCAAATGGATCTTGGTGAAAAGATGGGGCAAAGTTGGGAAAAAATTAGGGTTTTTCATAACTTAGAAAAATTCTAAGTTATGAAAAATTCCATTTTCAAACCCTAATTTGCATTTTGTGATTTCTTGGTGAACAAGTTTCATGATTTGGCATGTTTTGATGAAAAATGAATCTTGACTCTTGATTTTGACCAAAAAGTCAAAGTTTGACTTTTCAGTGTACAGTCAAAATTGATCAATTGACTGGGAAATTCAACTGTCAATCTTGTGTACTTGGGATCTTTTGAGCTTGATGAATGTGTCAAGCCCATTTCATTGAGTCCTTGAGTCCATATGTGAGCTTGATTTGCCATTGGCTAGGTCAAACAGTCAAAAATTGCCTTTGTACAGTCAAAACCCTAAAAATGACCATTTTGCCCTTTTGGTGATCTGATCAAATTTCTTGTGGAATTGTGATCCAAACTTGATCAAATGGTCCATATGAGTTCATAATGTTGATGTGGATCAAAAACCATGAGTTTTGACTGTCAATTGACCATAGTTGACTTTTTCCCCAATACAGCTGATTTCTAGGTCAACTGTCCAATTGACTGAGCAAAACTTGGAATCAAGACTTGAAACTTGGTATGGGTAAACTTGGGAGTCCAACATGAAGCATGAAAGTCATCTTAGGCATTTTAGGTCAAAACATCCTTGGGCAAACACAAACCCTAATTTGAGTCCACAGTGCAAGGAGAAGTCTTGAGCAGAGGAAACCCTAACTGGATCTTGATCTTCAAAGGTCTTGTGATGAGAAAATGTTGAGGAAATGGGAGGGCAAATTTTGGGGTACAACACCTTACCATGCAATCTTACTTTTCAGACCATGTTGCTTCTAAATCTCCACATAATCAAAGATTTACACGAAATTGTGGTGTATTACACAAGGATTTGAAGCTTTATCCACTTGATCATACTATTTTTGGATGAAATTGGAAAAGATCCATATCCATTTGCATAAAGATCACTTTAATCACAAAGTCCACTCTTTGAGCCTCTAACTTGTTTGTTATGATCACACTCAACACGAGTGCTCATAATCAACATGTTTAAAGTATATAACCACCCTATGAGCTATTTTACCACACATTGAAACTTTGATTTCTCAAAAAATCACAAGTTATGTTTCAACCAAACCATAACTTGAAACTTGCAAACCTGGTCAACAGCTTCCCTCAAACTTTTCCCTATAAATAGAGGTCATCTTTGCAAGATATAGCACAAATTTGAAATCCCTTAAATCCTATCATAAAACTTATTGCTTGAGTTTTCAAAATCCATTTCTTTGAAACTCATCACTCTTGCAACTTTTGTCTAAACAAATCATCCAAACACTTTATATACATCATATAGAAGTGATCCAATACTTGTTTCACTTCTGTAATCACTCTATCATCATACACCATTTTCAAAATACACCATTGCAAATTGACTTGAGTAGACCAATTCAACACTCTCAAGACAGAGTAAGAGTTGCAACATACTCACCAAGGTCCAAGGAAGCTAAAGCAAGCATCACATTACTTTTGGAAGTCGTGTAGAGGATATTGAATTTTTGCATCGAGAGGTAAGTTTTTCCAATATTTAAATCTTGATACAAGAATCATTTGCACTTAATTTTAAAAGATAAAATATAGATATTATATCTATGAATCTAACCATATCATTAAATTTCATTTTAATTGACTGTGAGATGAGAATTTTGAAACTGAATTTTTTAGACATTTAGGTTTTCGTTTGGTACCAATAGGAAATTCGTGAAAATATTTGAGTTATAGCTTCATAAAATTATACCATTATATTCCTTGCGAAATTCTAAGCAAGTTTCATTTTTACATTTTCGAATTTGGATGAGAAATGAGAAAGTTATGTTTTTTTTACCTTTTATTATAGTTACAGTAACGATGAATGCAAGGAAGAAGAGAAAAATCCATATTTTTTGAAAAGAGTTTATTTTATATTTAATAGAACATGTTTCATAACCGGATGAAACAGCCAACCCAGTGGTAAAACAAGTGTGCGCTTATTATAGGGACTTGGGTTTGAGCCCTAGTGGTACCCTTTTGGGTATTTTCTCTATTTTCAAACTTCATTTTCTTACTTATTTTTTATCATTTTCAATCAATTCTTTTTGCATTCGAATTTAATTTGTTCAAGCTATTTTTTTGTACACTATTAGTTTACCACCTCTATTTTATTAATATTAAAAAATATCACAAAAATACTTTTTATTTCTTTATTTTTCAATTAAATCAAAATGCACCCTTTTTAGCGTTTTTAAGAACACTTTTTGAAGATCTTTTGATTAAATTTTCAACTTTGCTCACAATGATTGATTTTACCATGATAGACCTTGATTCCCATAAGGTATCTAGACACTTGAGTAAACATTTCATGATAGCTTGAGTTTTCTTTTTAGAAACTTTTCTCAACTAAATTCATACTAAATCATGAAACATGTACAAAAATTAAAACTATGCTCCATGACTTTCATCTTGCTTGTGATGCATACACTTGTTTCAAACATCCAAATATATTTTTCTAAATACTTAGAATTTCTTTAGGGTTTCAAATATATTTCCCTTTTCACCACCTTCGCACATTTTACTTTTGCATTAATATTTTCCGATTATCGTAATTGTTCAAAGGTTTGTGTTGTACTCCAAAATTTTCCCACCCACTTTCTTCAAGACATTCTTTCAAGGCTCCTCAAATACTCAAGAATATCAAGGGATGACCAGTCAAATGCTCCTTCTAAGTTAGGAGCCTACAACTAGGGTTTGAGTTTCTCATGTACATTTGGTTTGCAAATATCTTAAGTGGTTTTCAGGGTTCATCATAGGTCCTCAATAAGTTTCATGACAAGTTTCAAGTCTTACATCACAAGTTTGCTCAGTCAATGGCTCAGATGATTGAAAATCAACTGTATGAGGTAAAAAGCCAATTGTGGTCAACATACAGTCAAACTTTAATATTTTTGGTCAACATCAATATTTTAAAGTGATTTGATCAAAGGTTGATCATGATTCCTCAAGGAAAGCCCTCAAACCATCAAAAGCCAAGAATTGTCAAATTAGGGTTTCCTTAGAAGAAGTCAAATGAACTTTGACCTAACATAACTTTCACATGCTTCATCAACTTTTCCCCAACCAAAGCCCATATTAAAGGAAATTCAATTCTATGCAACTTTTCTTTTTAATCAAGTCCAAAAAAAGCTTCATTTGAAAGATATGAGCTAATACATTATAAGTCATTTTCAAAAGTCAATAAAAGACACTTTTTGTCAAGGAAACTCGCATCAAGACAAAGTCTCCAGATGCAAAAATGATTAAAAGAGAAAGTGTAGAGGACATCTTGAGATTTCCAAAAAGTTCAATATCACCTTCAAAAGTTGAAAATTGAGCAAGTTATGAGTTGCACAAGTTGGGAAATTTTGAGGAAATTCATGAAATGCAACTTGAGCAAAATTGAAATTTTGAACTAGTGGGCCTAGTTTTTGATGTTCAAACATATTCACAACACCTTAGAGGACCTCTAAGTCCATTCATACATTGCCTTGATTTTTATTTTATTTTTACGTTGATTTTATTTAATTTAAAAACAAAGTAAATCAAATAAAATCCCAAAAATCATGGCCTAATGCATATGGGCCTGATTTGGTCATCTTTGAAGCCCAATAACTCGTGCAACCCAGGTATAACCTGTCCAAGTTCATGTGGATTCAAAAGATCATGAAATCATGCAAAAGGGAAAGTTTTTAGTTTGTTTGATTTTGGCTTTATTAGGGCCATTATGTATTGATCCCTTGCCATGTTTATAAACTCACTTTCTTTCTCTATATATACTGAGCCAAGGCAACTCAAATGGACCACGATTCATTACTTAAGAAAGCCTCTTGAAAATCAACAAAAAATTCAAAAGTTATGGCAAACACAAATTGTAGTTTCCAGCCAGCTTCAACCAATTTTGGGCATTCATTCGCCTTCCTGAGGGTACCAAGGATCCAACCAAGTCCTCATTCAAGCCTAAATGTGACCAGACACCGTCCCTACGATCCCACCGGTGAGGTAAGTATTTTTCCTTTTGAATCTGAATTTTTATGTGCTTTTAACATGATATTTCTATCCAAATGTGTTTGTTAGGTCGTATAGAACCGGTTGGCACAATCGCATGCAAGGTGAGACGTCCCCTGTGATAGATTCCATCGTTAGGGTTTTGAGGAACAGGTTGCTCGTATTTGTGTAAATACTGGGTTTCAGACTAAACCAATGCCATGGTTGAATTTGCATCATATGATTTAGGGGGGTAGGTCGAACCTTGGGCTTTGATCTTATCTTTTTTGCAGGTTTGAGATTTTGCATGGCCGGAGAATACGACCGGAGGTTGACTCCGGTGTCCCTGAGATGAGTTGACTCTATCCAGGGCTTGCATGGAATAAAGTAGTGTTTTAATTGGTTCACTCAAATTCCAAGGGACCCACTGGGACGCGCATGTTTGCTGATCTGGAACTAGCTGGCATTTGATATTATAATGTTATCGTTTCATTAAACTACCGAATGAATCACGCCAACCAAGTGGCAACACACGTTCACTTAAGTCTCATATGCGCCTGGTCGTGGGTTCGAGCCAGGCGCGATACAATTTATTTTTCTTGATTTCATTTCAAAGATTTGGTACAAATCCATCCAGCACGCGCATCATGCATCTCCAACCCTTGACCATCAGATCTCATCAAAGTTAGATCCAATGCCTCAAGCGCACACCTCACCGTGCACCTTCAGGGAGCCTCCCTTATCAGATCTAACGCAAACATTCGGGCTCTCTGATTTGGGCCTAGGGATTTCTGATTCGCACCCCTCATTTTCTATTCTTGCAGGCCCATTTTATTTATTTCTTTGTTTTAATTTATTATTTTCTCTTTTTTAACCGATTTTATTTAAATCAGAAAAATAACACAAAAAAATCAGAAAATTGTAAAAAAAATATTATATTTAAGTTTTATTAATTAATTTAATTTTTTGTTAAAATTAATTAGATTAATTTAAATCACTTTGAGTATACTTTAATAATTAAAAAATTAGTTAGAATTAGGTTTATTAACATAAAGCATTTTTCTAAATAAAAACAACAAAAAAACATTTTTTTTCTAATCTTAGAAATTTTTAGGTTTTTCTTAATACTTCTTCCCTCTTCAATTTATGCGTGCTTGTTTATTTTTCGCATTTATTTTCATGAATTATTATAATTGTCAAAAGAGATGTAATAGTTTAAACTAGGACTTTTCACATTTTTTCTTCCCCCCATTTATGGTTTGTAATTCCCCCATCCCCGAAGCGATGTAATAGCTTAGACTTTACTTCCCACATTTTTATTTTCTACCCTTATATATATATATATATATATATATATATATATATATATATATATATATATATATATATATATATATATATATATATATATATATATATATATATATATATATATATATATATATATAACTACTAGATGTATGTTAATAGGTTTGCATGATAAAATCTAAATGTAAATGATAAAAAACCTAAACATCCAAAGATAAAGATAACTGAAACACAACACACTTCGCACACGCGCACTCCTAAGGTACCTCCACTTGTTGCCTTCGAAAAACATAACAATCACGTATCTCGAACGTGGGACATTTTAGCAAAGACCCTTTGATTACAAGATCATATTCCCTCGATGAACCTTTGATGTTGCCTCGCTAAATGATCTTGATACCTTAGGGCAATTGTGAAAACGTCTTACGAGTTGTTTTCATGACTGCACGATGACCCGCGCCCGTCCCTCAAAACATCCAATGATAGGGCTACCTGCTAATTAATGGTAGCATAGCACTATCTAAAGGAAAAGAGGAAAAGAACAAAGACCTTTTGAGTATGTAGATAGATTATAGTTGCTTTCTCACAAAATAAAACAATTTCTCACATATACACTCTCTTTTCTAAATATTTTCAAAGACAAAACACTTTGTATACATTTTCAACGATACGAGAATCATTACAAAGTTTGTTTCACTAAGGCGTCTTTTTAAAATATTTTCAAAATATACTTACACAAAAAAGCATTTTCACAAAGTGAGCTAGCAACTAAGAGCTCGTAGATTACTATGGATGAAAAGAGTGCTAACACCTTCCCTTTTCATAACCTATCCCCCTTACTCAGAAAAATTCTCGAAAGGTCTTTCCTATTCTTTTCACCCTTTCCTTTATTGGATAAAAGAAAAGTCGGTGGCGACTCTTGCTAACCGCAACATTTGCGATAAAATGCAAAACCCAAAAGTCAGTTCTCCCACCATATTACAGAACTGGAAACTCTGCTGGGGATAACTAAAAGCGGGTTTACCTTAGAGATAGTTCACATTTAAATGCTTTACTTGTTTGACTTGCTTGCTTTACATTTTCGGTTATGTTTGGGTTATCCTTTTAAAGATCCTTTACCCAGATCTGGGGAATTTTAGGTAAGTAGCAATAGATTGTTAAAATTGTATGGCGTATACTGATACGGTTGAAGCGATAGCTATGTTAGTGAGACACATTGGTTGGTACCGGTGTCCCTTGAGTTAAGTTAAGGAGAATTCTAGGCTTCCGGGTGGTGTCATAAATCACTAACTGATCGTAGAATCTTAGTTGACACAACTTAGCCATTGGCAAGTAGCGAGATAGCTGACTTTGGTGCAGACTGGAGTTGGTTGATACTCGATGCTACACTTATTGAGGTTGGACTCTCGGGATATTTCAATCGCAAATCAGATGCTTATGCTAAAACATGCCCGAGAGAAAGATCGGTGATATTGAGACTCCTAGAACCCGATTACTTCTTTTAGGACAGGTTGAGCTAACTAAAACTTCAAGAGGGTACTTACCTACAAACTCCATGCAATATTAAACTTAAGGCCTTGCGTGTTTTGTTTGTGTATGATTAAACTATTCGAACATAACATCATAACATCATGACATAATTACACATATCATTTTCTTAACCATTTCAAGGATCTTAAGGGCCTATGATGCAGGTTATGATGAACCAGACGTCTAGTAAGGGGCATGGGGATTTATTTTCCTCTAACCAATGTCGTCAAAGACTAAAGCACGATATCTTGAGTCAATGGCTAGGACCCACTCGACATGGTGAGCTTGATTCTTCTAGAAGGATGTTCAACGATACGAAGTTCTTCAATCAAATTTGCAGTCAGATTCAGTCTCTAACATTTTCTTGTGTTTCCTTGAAAACATTGCATATACATATCATGCATCATTACATCACAGTTTTTCATACAGAATTCTCATTTCCTCGGTGAAGATGACAACCAAGATAAGGAGGATAAAAACATCAAGCATGAAGACAGGAACAATCAAGGTTTTGAAGATGAGGACTACTCGGATGAACAATACCCTCCTGTTGATGATAAGTACAAGCACTTGGAGGATAGGCTCAAGGCTATGGAGGTCCAGAAGGTGCCCGAATTGGATTTTGATGAACTAGGTTTGGTCCCACGGGTGGTCATCCCACATAAGTTCAAGGTCCATGTCTTTGCTAAATATGTTGGGGTCTCTTGTCCTAAACTTCACTTGAGGTCATATGTCTGAAAGATTCAGCCTCACAATACTGACCAAAAGTTATGGGTCCATTTCTTCCAAGAGATTTTGGATGGCACGCAACTAGAATGGTTATATCAGCTGGAGGGAACCAATATCCACACCTGGGAAGACTTGGCCGCTACTTTCTGTAACACCCCAATTCTACCCCGACAAATTATATAAATAAATCAGAATTATAAAAATCATTCATGCAAACGAATCGGGATGCCACAAATTCTTCTATCAAAATTCATTGCATTCATCATGGATATATAACACTTTTAAAACATTGGATGAACCATCATCATAACATCTTTAATTAAATAATTCAACATCTACGCAGCGGAATTCTTAATAACATCTTTATCATCGTTACAACAACTTCAAAACAACACATATTTAATAATAATCAACTTAAAGTTCAACAACTGAATAATCAACAATCAAAAACAGCAAGCGTTCATCCCCCCGAGTGTTACATATCATGGCAATGACAGCGACACGAACTATTGAAGGTATACAATCTTTACTCTCGATTACCTGCACGTTACCAACATATGGGAACATTCAAACATAAGGAGTGAGATATCTAACAATATAATAAAGCGTATGATAATTAATATATTAAATTAGATTACATAACATCACCACCTCTCATCTCATAATCAACAATAATCACAATAATAATACACAATCACAACATCAATACACACTTCTTTATGCAATCATATAATGTGAATCAAAACTATGCAAATGCATGTGGTACCATTGGAGCAGAACTCCCATCTCAAAAATTTGCCAATTAATAGAGGCATCAACAAGGCATAAGCCTTCATCTCAATATTTGCCAAATTCAGGCCATCTCAACGAGCATGAGCTCCATCTCAAAATGCAATGTATGTGACACAATCATGAATGTAATGACAACACCATGATTAACAACATCTCAATACAACATCATCATTGGCCAAAGGCCTACATCTTAAAGCATCTCAACATCTCTTCATCAACATCTCATATCATCATAATAATTCATCAAACATCATTTACTCATCATCAATTATTAACACCACATCATTAATAACGTCTCATCAACAACTCAGTTGTACGTTAATACTACAGTAACTCATACTGCTATTCTGTAATCTTACATCATTACTTTCATTAATCCTACTGTTATAAATTGAACAACAGCCTATAAATATTTCATCCTCATTATTCTGCACAAAACCAACATAACGATTAACGCGGGAATTAACTCTAGTCCTAATTGGGATTACTAGGGTTATCCTTCATACTCTTCATTTAATCCTCAAAATTAAAGCTCATCGCGTTAGCTATTCAACGCTTAGAACGGAATCTCAAACGGCATCCTAAAACTCAAGTTACAACATTTTAAACTGAATCTGCCAAAAACCAGACAATATGGGTCGACGCAAAACATCTTGGATCAACGCGTACTGCACTAAACGCATAACATGAGTCGACGCATCCTCTCTTGGATCGACTCATCATGAGTCTAACACACAACATATATCGACACATGCTCCTACGTATCGACTCATCCTGAGTCTGAAAGCCCTCATGTATCGACTCAAAACCTCTTCGTGTCAACTCATCCCGAGTCTCTAAACCTTCATGTATCAACACATCATGTTTGAGGTCGATGCATACTGCTCCATCCGGCATAATTTATTCGATTTCTCTACGTCTTCACTACGGGATTCACACCTTAAGCCCTAAAAACTTAATCTAATCATGGATAATCATCACTTACAATTATCCTATAATTCTACATCAGTTAAACAACATCGGGACATCATTATTCATCTAAAATTCATCAATTCTTCATCATACAACATCATATACATTCAATTCAAGAACAAGACAACAATCACCTCTAACCCCACATACCAATCATCATGAACCCAATTATAGAGTCAGAACCCCACCATTACCTTGGATTGAAGGTCGCTCTACAATCTTCCGGTCGAATCCTTGTTCTGCCGTTTTTCCTCTTTTTCCAGCAGCTTCACGTTCTTCTTCTCAATCCTTATTCTTCTACTGCCTCTTCTTTCTCTTCTTTCTAACAATAATAAAATAACCTATTATTCCTTATCAGGCTTAAAACTAATACACCCCTTTATTACTTCTATTCCTTTAAACAAGCCCACATCAAATAATATTATACTTCTAATATTATTTCTTCACTTAATAAATAAATCCCATTAATCATAACACATCTTCACAAAATATTCCAAAAATAATTTAATTAAATAATTAATTAAATTACGGGTGTTACAACTCTCCCCACTTAGAATATTTTCGTCCTCGAAAATTTACCTTAAACAAACAACTCAGGGTAGGAGTCTCGCATCTTGCTCTCCAACTCCCAAGTCATGCTTTCTCCGGCAGATCCTAGTTAAACCACTTTAACCAAAGCAATCTCTTTACTTCTTAGAGTCTTTATTTCACGATCCACGATCCGTACAGGCATCGTCTCCACTGTAAGATTATCCCGTACTTCCACATCGTCCATATGAATCACATGAGATGGATCTGAAATATACTTCTGGAGTTGCGACACATGAAATACACCATGCAAATTCAAAAGATTAGGCGGTAAAGCCACCAGTCATCAGCCTCAACTGCTAGTATATGAGTACCATAACGAACCTTCTGCGCTGGAGTGCAGTCCATCACATGGAATATTCTCTCATTCTCTTTCAACCACTACAATGCCCCGTCAGGATCATACTTTCCCCTGAATGTAGGTGGATTCTCTCTCTGGAAAGTCGCAAAGCTACGAGATCCAACATTCCCGTCAGTGTTCATCTGATTTTCCATCGCATGAGCCATTGCTTCTAGAGCAGCAACAAGTGCAACATCACTCCTTCCAGCCATCTCAACTTCTCACTACAACATAAACAACGGTTAGAACTCAAATTAACAATACTCGATTATTAGACAACTACGACTCGACGACAACGTCAGACCAACCTTTTACTCTGATACCAACTTTGTAACACCCCAATTCTACCCCAAAAAATTATATAAATAAATCAGTTATAAAAATCATGCATGCAAACGAATCGGGATGCCACAAATTCTTTTATCAAAATTCATTGCATTCATCGTGGATGTGATCGGTGGATCTGGAACTGACTGTTTAACGCTGGTTCGCGAAATGTCGCGGTAAGCAAGAGTCGCCACCGTCTTTTATTTTCTCCAAATGGAAAGGACAAAAGCACAGAAAAATTCCTTAAAGAGATTGCTCTCGGTTCGGGAGGTAGGTTATAGAAAGGGAAGGTGTTAGCACCCTTTCTATCCATGGTTATCCATGGGCTCTTAGATACTTGCTCACTTGTGTTTTCAAAAAGGTTTGTTTGCTTTTCAATGTGGGTTTTAAAAAGTTTCTTTGAAAAAATTTCAGATCGACTCATACGTCAGAGTGTTTGAAAAGTTTGTTTTGAAAGCTTTTGAAAAGTGTCGGTGTGAAAAGTTTGTTTTGAGATTTAGAGCAAGTATCCTTGAGAACCTACCTACCCTAAGGAATTCGTCTGTGTAGATATCCTTTAAAGTAATGCCATCCCACCATTGAGAGGTAGGTAGCACCACCGTTGGAGGTGTTCGGGTCAATTCGATTTTTAGGGACATGGTGATCACCAGAGCAATGGGAAGACACCTTAGAAGCTACCCTCATGCCAGGTTCCCGGATCATGAGGACTTACTAAGACGTCCTCTACTCGACGATCACCTTTCGAAAGGCAACAGTGAGGCGTACCCTAGGGGTGGTGTGTGCGAATTGTGTGTCATGTTTCAGTTATTTGTCTTGTCATGTTTGTCGTGTTCTACGCTTGATTTTAATTTGTCCATTCATTCTTGCATGCATATTTAACAGTTATAAAGTTTGCAAAAAATAAATCTAAGGCTATTACAAATGGCGCGGGTCCACATCGCCAAAATTAAACCGGACCCGATTTAGCGGAAAATAAGTAAAGCGATAAAATAAAAGTGCAAGAAATTTAAATTACAATGCTTTGGGACAATTACATAATTATAATTAAACGACATAAGATAAATGCGCAAATTAAATAATTGAAACGACGGGCGTTGGACCCTTTTGCAAAATATCAAAAGTTAATGAGAATTAAAAATTAAATGATTAAATGTTTTTTTGGTATTTTGTGTTTTTTAGATTTAAAAGAAAAAAGGAGTTAATTGAAATTAAATTAAAAGGCAAACCCTAATTCTAATGTTTTTTTATTTATTATGAAAGAATTAAAATATAATCTACACTAAACCCTAAGTTATTTATGTACAACTTTTTAATTTATGAAAATAAATAAATAAATATTATTATTCTGAAAAAAGGGAAAAATTAAAAAAAAGGAAATAAAAAGTTATTAAACCTAAGTTCTATTTTTTTGATTTTTATTATTAAAAAGAATTAAACTATAACCTAATTAAACTAAATATTTACATATATTAATTTAATAATTACAATAAAATATTTATTATTTTTTTTGGTCTTTTCTGATTTTTATAATGTTTTTTGTATTTTGATTAAAACTTAAATAAACAATAATTAAAATAAACATAACAATTAAAATAATAATTAGAAAAATAAAATTGACAAACCAGGGTGGGGTGTAGTCCCAAAATTGGAGGTATAGGCCTGGACTTTTGGCCCATTGAGCTTCAGTCTTCGTTGACTTTTTGAATCCTGTATGACGCGTTGACTGGAGTTTATTGTACTCCTTTGATCATGGCCCTTGGATTGCCACTGATGGACGCGTGTATGGTGAACTTGAAGTGTGCATGGTGCGTCTCAGAATTATGCCTGCATGGGAATTTGGTTTGAAAAATAATATGAAGCATTATACAGACCTGGGGTTCGAACCCAGGTCTTTGATGTTACTATCATACGTCCCTGCCACTGAGCCATTTGAATTATATTTACTATACATTATCAAACAAACAATATAAAACAAAAGCGGATGAGAGTTGGGAAACGCGCGCGAGAATTCAAACGTGCCTATCACGTTTTGACACGGCATCTTCTTCCTCACGTCCCCTGTAAAACAAGACAGATAGGCAACGGTTTTGCAACCGTGGTATTAGGCAGCCTACAAGAAAATAGCGATTAGCTCATATCCAAATATAAATTAGGCGCGATGGTCTAGATTGCTTCGTCCAGATGCGTTGATTGCAATGGCATAGGTTTGGAATCCTAATTTTACTTGGTTTGGGAAACCCCAATTTTGTAACCTGCAAACCCTAAGATTTCAAACATGGCATAATCTTGTATGATCAATAAAAACGCAATTAAACACCACAGTTAGCTTTAGAACTTCACAAGGAATAAGAATCAACAAATAAAAATGCAAAAAGATGCTTGAATGATGCTATACAATTTCAAGATTTTTGTTTTGCGGTTTGAGTTCTTGATACCAATTCAGGATGTTTTGCCTATTGTTTGTGATAGGTACACGTTCAGTGAAGCTTGAGGATGATGATAGAACGAGAATTGAAGCTTGAATTGACCTCGAACCTTGATTTCAGATTTCAGTTTTAAGGCAATTTTCTCAAGTTTGTATGTTGGTTTCCTGCGCAGCTTGCCGTCTCTTTGGCTTAGGGTTGTGTTCCTGATCATATAGTGAGGCTTCTAGGTCAACAAAAACCAACAAAATCTCATGAATTCATTGTTTTCAATATTTGATTTCCTTAATATCTTTTCCAATCTTTTCCATGTGCATTTTGGTTCAAATCTGATCAATTCTCATCAAAACTTGCTTAATTAAGAAGTGCACGAAATATTGACCTTGGAATGTGCATAAAAAGATTTTTTTAGGTTAGGTTTATATTTTTCATGTATTAAAATGATTTAAATGAATATAAATTAATATAAATTCAAATAAATAATTAAAAAATATGAAAATACTTCCCTTTGGGCCTAGTGGTCGTGCATAGGCTTGGCATGAAGAAACTTGGAAGAAAAATGGGCCCAATAGCAAATTTAGGCCTTTTGCATCAATGTTGACTTTCAAAAATTTCCAAAAATTTCCCAACTTCCACAAGGCATAACTTGGTCAATTTTTAAGCTTTTCACATGTTCTTGGACATTTTGGAAAGGTCTTTGAGTCCTCTAACCAATGCCTTTGGTCCCATGTCATTTTGATTTACCAATCTCAAGTTATGGCCTTTGACTTAAAGTCCCTTTTTGTTGACTTTTGAAAATGACCTATAATGTTGAAATTGATAACTTTTTGTGAGAGCATTTCTTGGACTTGAAACATGAAGATGAATTGTAGGAAATGTCTTTCTCTTCAAAATGAGCTTTGGATGGAATTTTTCTGATAATCCATGTGAAAGTTATGCCCTGGTCAATTTCAGTTGACTTTTTCAGCTGTCCAAATATAGCAACTTTTGCATCTTGATGATTTCTGAGCCAAATTTTGAGAATCATGATCAAGCATTGATCAAATGATGTTTGTGGCTTCAAAATGATATATTGACCAAAAATTTGAACTTTTGACTGTCAAATGACCATTTTGCCCCTACAGTTGACTGTAGTGCAATCTAGGGTTTTGACTGTGCAATTTTGAGCTGAATGCCTTGAAACTTGACATGAGGATACTTGACCATCTTTGTAGGCATATGAGACTTGATTGGGCCTTTGAAAACTTCCTTTCCTTGATCAGAACCCAAACCCTAGTTTTGACTGTGTAGGAGACAGTTGAGCTGCACAACCCTTGGGGCATTTTGTGACCTTGACTTTGACAATTCTTGATGAATATGGGAGGGCAAATTTTGGGGTACAACAGTTGCCCCTGTTCAATCTTCTTAGACCTGAGGATGCAGATTGGCTGACGTGCCTTTCGTAATCCGAGGGTAGAAGATGATTGGACACTAGAGTGCCCAGAAATTTGCGCTCACATAGTAACAGTGTGATGGGGGAATGGGCTTATAGATGCCATTTGGAGATTGCTGGATATGATGATGGGCTTATAGATGCCATCTGGATGTTGATCGCGTAGGAGATTCCTTAGCGAGAACCTGCATACCTGCAAAAGAGAAAATGAGTACCTGACACGTTGCAGGAGTTGATTTTAGATGCTTGGTATAGATGTGTCCTGACTGGTTACAGGAGCTGAGTCTGGAGCTTCAAACGCTGATGAATGAACCAGGGATGGTTACTACCTTAGCATGAATGGTAAGGGAACCTTGGGTGACTTTAGCTTCAACAACGCTCGTTGAGAAAAATCTTGGGTGTCTTCTACTGGAATAAGAATCAGGGAGATCTTAGGGTCGATCTGACTGAACCAGAGAAGGCCTTGGACTGGGTAAGAATCAGAAAAATCTTAGGGTCGATTTAACTGAACTGGACAAGGTCTTGGAATATCTTCAACTGGATAAGCATCAGGGAGATCTTAGGGTCGATCTGACTGAACCAAGAGAAGGCCTTGGACTGGATAAGCATCAGGAAAATCTTAGGGTCGATTTAACTGAACCGGTCTAGGTCTTGAAATGTCTTCAACTGGATAAGCATCAGGGAGATCTTAGGGTCGATCTGACTGAACCAAGAGAAGGCCTTGGACTGGATAAGAATCAGGAAAATCTTAGGGTCGATTTAACTGAACCGGTCTAGGTCTTGAAACATCTTCAACTGGATAAGCATCAGGGAGATCTTAGGGTCGATCTGACTGAACCAAGAGAAGGCCTTGGACTGGGTAAGAATCAGGAAAATCTTAGGGTCGATTTAACTGAACCGGTCTAGGTCTTGAAATGTCTTCAACTGGATAAGCATCAGGGAGATCTTAGGGTCGATCTGACTGAACCAGAGAAGGCCTTTGACTGGATAAGCATCAGGAAAATCTTAGGGTCGATTTAACTGAACCGGTCTAGGTCTTGAAACATCTTCAACTGGATAAGCATCAGGGAGATCTTAGGGTCGATCTGACTGAACCAAGAGAAGGCCTTTGACTGGGTAAGAATCAGGAAAATCTTAGGGTCGATTTAACTGAACCGGTCTAGGTCTTGAAACATCTTCAACTGGATAAGTATCAGGGAGATCTTAGGGTCGATCTGACTGAACCAAGAGAAGGCCTTTGACTGGATAAGCATCAGGAAAATCTTAGGGTCGATTTAACTGAACCGGACAAAGTCTTGAAATGTGATTGAGAATTTAAACTGCATCTTTCCTGAAAGGTAAAAGTCAGTCATATGCAATGCATGATATGGATCAAGCAATGATGTTCTCAACATAAATGAGATTCGTATGATATGATGCAGTGCATTATGCATGCTATAATGATGTATGTGAAGTTTTATGTATGTTTTCGTCTAGGAAAGTGAATCCTTGACGGGTGCCGGGAAGTTGTATCCTGGGCTGACGTTGAAGAATAGATTTTGATCCCGCTGGGGATGATAGTAACTGCAAGAATACCGGTAGGAGAAGATGACTCCGTTGCGGGATAAACTTGGCGAATGGAAGATTCTGCGGGGAGAAAAGATACTCTGACGACCATGCTGGGAAGCAATACTCTGTGGGGATAGAGAAGTTTTGTTGAGTGTTGATAGTAGTTTGCTGAGGATACCCTTGTTATATAGGAAGTGTTGAAGGACTTCGCTGGGGTAAGAAGACTTTGTCAACGACGCTCTTTCCATGGCTTTTGGCTGAGGATAACCCAGTTATATCCTGTTAAGGAAATAACTCTTTAACTCAAGCCGGACGACGCGTTCGTGCTCTGCGAGGGGATAAGCCTCCAGAATCTACTGGGGATAAGCTTAACGCTTGGGGATATGACTTCCAACTTTGCTGGTGAAGCTGGATTGGACTCTTCTGGGAAGTTTTGAACTGCGGGGGAAGTGATTCCTTTGAATGTTGATATACCGCCGGGGAACAATCTTTAGGCCAAAACTGCCGGGGATGCTTGTTAAGAATATGTGCTGCTGGGGAAGTATTGAGATCTACGGGAGGATACTCAATTTCCTTGATAATTGATGATAGCTTGGAGAAGAATGTATTGTTTTGTTGAACCACTCTCTGGGGAATTAGTATGTACCGGTCGTGTTCTTTAGCTGAACCTACCTTGGTACCTTGGAGGATAGAACAATTAGACTGCTCAGACAACTCTTTATTGCCCCTGTTTCTAGTGTCACCTGCAATGAATTCCTTTGTTTCGTATGCAAATATTTATGAGTTAGCAAATTATTGTCAATGCATATATCACAAATTGAACCTTGGACGTTCTTCGCAAAACAAAACAGAAAAAAGAAAAACATTTGGCACGTTTAACTGAAAATATATTTTTATTGATTTTTTGCATGGCCTGGAAATAGGCGTTTTGTGTACAAGAGGCTGACGTCCCAGTAAGAGGTACGTCGCCGATCAAAAGAGTTTATACAAGTTTGTACAAATGAAAATAAAACAGCTGTGTGAAAGATGAATGATCCACTGGGTTTCAACTCTGCTATTGCCTTTATAACTCCGAGCGTCTCATCACTTGATGACCTTGGTTGAAGGTGAAGCTGACTGATCGATGCCGTCTGAACTTGATGCAGATACCGGATTCTGGATGCAAAGTGATCAATGCGACATAGTTTTACGCTTTATCCCTTACTTTTGCCTGGACCGCCCTTTCGGGTTTTCGGTCCACCGGGATACCCATTTTTGCCCAAGCCGCCTTTTCAGGTTTTCGACTTGCCGGGTGTACAGATTTTTCCATTTTCATCCCTACATTTTGCCCGAACCCTTTTGGTTCGACGGGAAGCCCTAATTTTTGCCTAGGCATGTCAGCCTAGCGGGTCTTTTTCATGCGTAGTATTTTTTAACTATGTCTGCATTGGCGGGGTGAGGAAGGTCGTCACCATCCATGTTGGTTAATATCATTGCTCCTCCTGAGAACACATGCTTAACCACAAATGTCCCTTCGTACGTAGGGGTCCATTTGCCCCTTGGATCACTCTGAGGAAGGATGATTCTCTTGATAACCAGATCCCCAACTTGATATTCTTGTGGTCTGACCTTTTTGTCAAATGCCCTGATCATTCGTTTTTGATACGTCTGACCATGACAGATAGCAGCAAGTCTCTTTTCGTCAATGAGGTTGAGTTGATCAAGTCGTGTCTGGATCCAATCATCTTCGTTCAGATTTGCATCCTTCATTATCCGGAGAGAGGGAATTTGCACTTCAATCGGCAAGACTGCCTCCATGCCATAAACCAGAGAGAAGGGAGTTGCCCCGGTCGACGTCCTAGCTGAGGTACGGTGCCCATGCAGAGCGAACGGTAACATCTCGTGCCAATATTTGTAAGTCACTGTCATTTTCTGCACGATCTTCTTGATGTTCTTATTAGCTGCTTCTACAGCCCCATTCATCTTCGGTCTGTAAGGAGAAGAATTGTGGTGCTGTATCTTGAACTGTTCGCAAAGCTCAGCAATCATCTTATTGTTCAGATTGGTACCGTTGTCCGTGATAATCCGCTCAGGGACGCCGTATCGACAGATTAGGTTGTGTCGAATGAACCGTGCCACAACAGTCTTGGTTACCGTAGCATAGGATGCTGCCTCAACCCACTTTGTGAAATAATCAATCGCTACTAGGATGAAGCGATGTCCATTGGATGCCGTAGGTTTTATCTCGCCGATCATGTCTATGCCCCACATTGCAAACGGCCAAGGCGCAGTCAGAACATTCAGGGGAACCGGAGGAACATGCACCTTATCTGCATAGATCTGGCACTTGTGGCATGTCCTGGAGTGTCGGTAGCAATCAGCTTCCATTGTGGACCAATAATATCCTGCCCGTAGGATTTTCTTAGCCATAGTGTGCCCACTGGAATGCGTACCAAAGGTTCCTTCATGTAGCTCTTCCATGATTCTTTCCGCTTCAGTCTTGTCCACACAATGCAGTAAGGTTGAATCATGGTTTCGCTTGTACAAGATGCCGTTGCTTAGGAAGAACTTGGCTGCAAATATCCTCAGGAATTTCTTATCATTGACAGAGGCACCTTCAGGGTATTCCTGAGCTTCCAGATATCTCTTCACTTCGTGGTACCAAGGCTTCTCAGTTACCAATTCAGTTTCGAGATCACAACAGTATGCCGGTTCGTCCAGTTTCCAGATGATGATCCGGGGAGCTTCATTATCCCATTTAACCTTGAACATTGAAGACATTGTAGCTAACGCGTCCGCTAGCTGATTCTCTTCTCTTGGAAAGTGCTCAAAGGTTATCTCTGTAAAGTGAGGGATCAGGGTCAACACACATTCTCGGTAAGGAATCAAGTTTGGATGTTTCGTATCCCACTCTCCTTTAATCTGATTGATCACAAGAGCGGAATCTCCGAAGACACTTAGAAATTTGATCCTTAGGTCGATCGCAGCTTGAAGACCCATGATACACGCCTCATACTCTGCCATGTTGTTGGTACAGTTGAAACACAGTCGGGCAGTGAGTGGAGTATGAGTACCTTGTGGAGATATGATGATGGCGCCGATACCATTTCCCAAAGCATTGGAAGCTCCGTCAAAGTGCATAGACCATCGGGATCCTGGTTCAGGTCCTTCATCCGGTCCAGGTACTTCACAATCAGTTACAATCATGATGCTTTCATCCGGAAACTCGAAGTTCATTGATTGGTAGTCATCTACAGCTTGATGAGCTAAGTGGTCTGCCAATACACTCCCTTTGATGGCTTTCTGGGTTGTGTACTGAATGTCGTATTCCGTCAAGATCATTTGCCATCTTGCAATTCTCCCAGACAGAGCAGGCTTTTCGAATATGTACTTTATCGGATCTATCTTTGAGATCAACAAGGTAGTGTGAGTCAGCATATACTGTCTCAGCCGGCGAGCAGCCCATACCAAAGCGCAGCAAGTTTTCTCAAGCAGTGAGTATCGGGTCTCACAGTCGGTAAACTTTTTGCTAAGGTAATAAATGGCGTGCTCTTTTCGGCCAGACTCGTCATGCTGCCCCAGCACACACCCCATTGAGTTGTCCAGCACTGTCAGGTATAGTATCAGAGGTCTCCCTTCAACCGGTGGCATGAGGATAGGTGGTTCTTGGAGATACTCTTTGATTTTGTCGAAAGCGACCTGACATTCATCGTTCCAACGCACTACCTGATCTTTCTTCAGCAGCTTGAAGATTGGCTCACAGGTAGCAGTCAGATGAGAGATGAATCGAGCAATGTAGTTCAGACGTCCTAAAAAGCCTCTGACCTCCTTCTCTGTCTTGGGAACTGGCATCTCTTGAATAGCTTTGACCTTAGCAGGGTCCACTTGAATACCTTTATCACTGACCACGAAGCCTAGTAACTTCCCAGATCTTACCCCGAAGGTGCACTTGTTCGGGTTCAATCTTAGCTTGTACAGTTTCAACCGGTCAAACAACTTCTGCAGATGATCTAGATGCTCTTCCTCAGTCTGGGACCTAGCGATCATATCGTCCACATATACTTCGATCTCATGATGGATCATATCATGAAATAAGGCAACCATGGCACGCTGGTAGGTTGCCCCAGCATTCTTTAATCCGAACGGCATGACCTTGTAACAGAAGGTGCCCCACTGAGTAACAAATGTAGTCTTTTCCATGTCTTCAGGTGCCATCTTTATCTGATTGTAACCTGAAAAGCCATCCATGAAAGAGAACACTTTGTGCTGAGCCGTATTATCAACAAGGACATCAATGTGAGGTAAGGGGAAGTCGTCCTTGGGGCTGGCCCTGTTCAGATCCCTGTAATCAACGCACATTCTGACCTTGCCGTCCTTTTTAGGTACCGGCACCACATTAGCAACCCACTGAGGGTAAGAAGTCACTGCAAGAAAACCGGCATCAAACTGTTTCATGACCTCGGCTTTAATCTTCTCGGACATCTCTGGACGCATCCGACGAACCTTTTGTTTAACTGGAGGGCAGTCTTCCCTAGTCGGCAAATGATGGACAACAATATCGGTATCCAACCCGGGCATGTCTTCGTAGGACCAGGCAAAGATCTCCATATAGTCGTGTAACATCTTGGTTAACCGTTGCTTCACGCTGAGCTCTAGGTTGGCACCAATCTTTACCTCCTTTTTGTCTGCCTCAGTACCCAGGTTTATTGTCTCCACTGGCTCTTCATGGGGTTGAATTGCCCTCTCTTCCTGAAGTAACAGTCTTGCAAGCTCGCCAGGCACTTCGCAATCATCTTCACCTTCGTCTTCGGCTAAGTTGATCGGATTTTCGAAGTTATATTTGGCATTAGCAGAGTTGTTATCAGTAAGATCCAGAGTGGATTGGAACCTGTATGAGTGAGTGTGTGTGTAAATACAGCTGTTTTGATAATTATGTAAAGGAAAAGAAAGATAGAAAAGGAACACAATATTTGCAATGCGAAAAACGTCCAAGATTTTCATTCATGATGTATAAAATGACAGTTCGTATGCCCTCACAAATAGAACCACGGTGCCTCGGGTAAGACACCGGGCCATAGAGTTTATCATTGTTTATTACAAAATAACAAAACATGGGAATTCATTACTGTGTCACAAAGGTAACAGGGGTATGGTCCTTTGCACTCCAATTGTTTAATCCGTCTTCGGCCGTCGGATAAATCCAGCTGTTGAATTCTGCTTCGTCTACTTCAAGGTCTTCCCTGACAGCATTCACTTCTGAACCTTTAATAAATACCGGAGGCCTTCCGATCTTCTCTTTCCTCATAGCTCTCTTCCCTTCTGAGGTGAAACCCAGCCCAAGTTTATCAGTCTTCTGGGTGAAGTCTGGAAGTCTGCCCCAGTTGGCACCTTCACCCTTCTGCACCACAGCCCTGGCATCCTTTAGGGAAGCCATCTTTAGAGGACCATCTGCTTCTGCTGTTTCTGCTGCGATTGGAAACACCTCTTCGAAATGCTGAAAGGGGGTCTCAATAAACTCCCCATCCATCTCAATGTACCTGAAGGAGTTCAGGTGGCTCACCATATATTCTTCCTCTCCTTGCACGGTGACAATCTTCCCTCTGACGGGGTACTTCAGCTTTTGATGCAAGGTAGAGGTCACTGCCCCAGCCTTATGTATCCAGGGTCGACCCAGCAGACAAGAGTAAGATGGACGGATATCCATCACATAAAAAGTGGAGTCGAACACCTGAGAGCCCACGCGAATCAGAATGTCAACCTCCCCATGGACCATCCTCTTTGAACCGTCAAAGGCCCTGACGATAATGTTGCTGGGTTTCAAATCCAGGCCTTCACAATCTAGACGACCCAGAGCCTTCTTGGGTAGCACGTTCAAAGATGACCCAGTATCAACCAACACATGTGCCAAGGTGGTGCCCCTGCATTCGATTGAGACATGCAGAGCATCATTATGATCTCTCCCCTTTGTGGTCAAATCAGCATCTGAGAACCCCAAGCCATTATCTGCCGTTAGGCTTGCCACGCAATCGGTGAACTGGACTGCAGAGGTTTCATGTGGCACATGGGCCGTCTTGAGGAATGAGATGAGGGCCTTTGCATGGGCCTCAGAGCACAGCAGTAAAGAGAGCATGGAGATCTTGGAGGGCGTATGCCCCAACTGTTCCACAACGTTAAAATCGCTCTTCTTTATAATCTTCAAAATCTCCTCCATCTCTTGTGGGGAGGCCTCAGCAGCTATGGGTATGGGTGCCTCCATCTGGGCAGGCTCAGCTTCAACTCCCTTGCCCCGAGCATTGGATGACTCGGCAGCAGGAGAAACAATCGGATCAGCAGTAGGAACAACAACTTGGTCAGCGACGGGATTAGGTGTACTTGCAGGAATTATCATGAGCGGTCTTCGGGCAGCAGGTGGCGCAATGTCAGGCGAGAAGAGCCTGCCACTGCGGGTAACTTTGGCCGGGCCAGTGATGTCACAGATGCTGGCGCCAGCGTTGAGCTCTTGTTTAACTCCATTTATATATACATCTGCCCCATAGTGCCAAGGGACAGCTTTGCTGGATACATAGGGCAGGGGCCCAGGAACAGTGATAGTAACAGGTGCAACGGTCAGAATTTGGATGGGCTTCTTCTGGAGAGCCGGGATCGGATTGTTGAAGATAGTCACCACAGAGACTTCTTCCATTGGAACCATACGAACAACAGACTTCTTGAATAGAATCTCCTTGCTATCCATTAAGCTTTGGATGCCTAACTTTAGCAAGGGACAACCGGATGGGGACACAACACAGAACAGGCAATCCTCACTACAACCCGGAAATAAACCGGCCTGCAGTAGGTTCTTCTTAATGATCTTTAAAGGAGTGGCTAGATCATCCACAGAAACAGCATAAACGTCTTCATCAACAACATTTACCCCGTGCTGAGGCATAGGGGCAGTAACTACATTCGGCTTTGCAGGCGCCTCGAATTGTATCTCCTTTGCATCAATAAGGTCTTGCACCTTATTCTTCAATGCCCAGCAGTCATCAGTAGAGTGTCCCGGGCTTTCTGAGTGGTAAGCACAACGAGCATTCGGGTTGTACTTGGGGGATGCAGTATTGGGGAACTTTGGCGCCTCCCTGACAGTTACCAAATTGGTTGCGAGCAACTGTGGCAGGATCTGCGACAAAGTCATGTTTAAGCGGGTGAATTCCCTCCGGGGTCTTTCCACCTTCTGAGCATTGTTTGGCCGGGGAGCGGCAGCAGGCTTAGCAATCACGACCGCACTGACAGATTGGCGATGCTCATGTCTTTCTGATCTCCTAGAACCATATACGGCGCTAGACTCCTTTTTAAACGGTTTCTTGTCCGAACTAGATGATGCAGCCTTTGCAATCTTCCCAGACTTCAACCCAGCTTCAATCCTCTCTCCTGTCAAGATTAAATCAGTGAAACCAGCAGAAGAATTCCCAATGAGATGGTTAAAGAATGGCCCAGATAGGGTCCCCAAGAACATGTCAACCAGCTCCCGATCAGTCAATGGTGGCTGCACCCTGCCAGCCAGGTCTCTCCACTTCTGAGCGTACTCCTTAAAACCTTCGCTTGCGCCTAACGCCATACCCTGGAGTTGGGTACGTGTGGGGGCAAGGTCGGCATTATACTGATACTGCTTGTAGAAAGCAGTAGCCAGCTCCTCCCAGTTACGAACTTTGGTCCCATCCAGCTGATAGAACCATTCGAGATGAGTCCCTGAAAGACTCTCCTGGAAGAAGTGGATCCATAGATTCTTGTCCGCAGAGTACGGTTGAATTTTCCGCACATAGGACCTCAAATGCAGCTTGGGACAAGATGCCCCGTCATACTTGGAGAAAGTGGGAGCTTTGAATTTATGCGGGATAATTATACCAGTCGACAAACCCAGATCTCCGAAATCCAGCCCAGGTGCCTGTTGCACCTCCATAGCCTTCAACCTGTCCTCCAGTTGTTTGTATCTGTTGTCTTCAGGAGGATACTGTTCCTCATCAAAATCTGTCTCGTTGTCGGAGACCACTGGAGTAGGAACCTTGACTTCTGCCTGAGAAGGACTCCTACCAACAGAAGAACCAGCCTCTTCATGGTGCAGAGTATTACCCAACCTTCGGCCCGTGTTGAATAGAACAGTTCTTCTTTTCTTCTTGGCCTTTGGCCAGACCCATGATTAGCTCTTGAAACTGCGCATTCTGCGCCTGGAGAGCCTTGATTGATGTCTCTGTTGATTCAGATCCGGGATTCATGATGCTGAAATAAACAGCGAAGAACTGTAAGCAACCTGAAAAGAGGAAAAACCTGCTATGCACATGATGTATGAAATGCGTATGCAATGCATTCAAGGGTTCGAAAGTTCAAATTCGTTGTAGACAAGAAAAGAACACACGTTATCATTAAAGAAATCATTGTTTTAATACATCAAGGCCTCATGGGCAAAAAGTACAAAAATCAAATCAATCCCAAAATACACTGCGCATCCTCTTCGGAGCTATGTAGGTGTTGAGGTTCCTCTCCTCATGCAACAGACGAGTGAGCTCCAAGACCTTCTTTTCGCTGGCATGCAGACTAGTCTCAAGAGAATTCCTTTCTTCCTTAAGCTGGATCCAGCTCTTCTGCATCTCTTCCCAGGATGTGGGCATATCAGGGTGCTGAATAACATGAGACACTTCCCCTTCCAAGACAGGCTCTTTGATTACTGGAAGCATGTGAGGATAAGGCATCACTAACTTCTGAGAGCGGGCGCGTACCCATTTGAGATAAGGCTCCAAAGGGATGGAATTCCTATGCCCCAGTGTTTTGCTGTCTATCCTACTAGGCATCCTCCAGGCTCTGATAAATCTCTGACGAAGTCCTTGAGTATCACTGTCGAAGTCAAAAACTATGTCGGGAATTAGCATGTCATGAGGACCATCCCTCCGAGCGTAACCAAACTGTCTCCAAGCCAGGCCTGGGCTATAAGTAATACCTCCTCTGATTCCAAGTAAAGGAACATTAGGGTACTCCCCACAACGATCAATGATAGTGACATCTCCTCTGGATCTAGGACACCAATGTATATCTGCGTGTGTAAGAGTCATCAACCGTTGTGACCATCTCAAACCCCGCTCATTCTTCAGGACTGATTGGGGAAGGTGCGAAATAAACCACCTTCCCAGGAGAGGAGTGCAACACATAAGGACACCTCTTTTTCTCATGGTTCGAGTGTAACATGAGTGAAGGATGTCCCCCAGCAATGTAGGTATGGGATTCCTGGACATAAAGACCTGAACGGCACTGATATCAATGAGCTGATCTGGGTTAGGGAACAACACCAAACCATAAACAAGGAGGGCCACAACCCCTTCAAAAGCTTGCAAGTCAAGGGAATTCCAACATTCAAGGGCCTTCTCAAACAAAAACCTGGCTAAGAACCCTTTGACACCACTTCTAACTTCCCAATGTCCCTTGAGGTCAGATGACTGTAGGTGCAAGACTTTAGCAATCTCTTCAAGCTTAGGTTCCTTTTCTGTACCGTTGAAGGGTAGCTGATCAAGGATAGGGATCTTCAGGAGCCGGGAGAACTCCTCCAATGTAGGTACCAACTGATAGTCCAAGAAGGTAAAGCAGTGATGCAGAGGGTCAAAGAACTGGAACAAGACCTTAATCATATCTTCCTCAATGTTGGTGTTGACCAAGCTAATGAGGCTTCCATGCCTTTCACTGAATGAAGAGTTCTCGGGAATCCTGGATATAAGCTCCTTAAGCTGAGGAGGGATCCTTACAAGATTGACCTGAATTGTCTTTCTACGAGCAGTTTCCATGTCCTACAAAACAAGAACAAAGATGAAAATTCGAACCCCTGAAATGGTTAGTCAATGCATATGATGCTGGATGATGTCATGATGCTATGATTAAACACACCACAGATATTTACAAAGACAAACATGTAAGGCACACAAGGCACACAAGACAAGCCCTTAAGGTTTAAGGCCAGCATGGGGTCTGGGTAGTACCCTCTTGAAGTTGGTGGGTTCAACCTGTCCTAATCAAAGTAACCGGGTTCTAAGGTTCCCAATATCACGGGATTGCTTTCATTGTTCATCGTTTCGATTTAGCCACTGAACTGGCGACCGAAATATTCCAGGAAAGCAATCCTCAATTGAGCGTAGTATCGAGTATCAACCAACCTCGGACTGCACCAAAGTCAGTTATCTCACTACCCTAAAGAGGCCAATATAGTTCAATTAAGGTTCCTAAGGTCTGTTGATGCTTCACGACACCACGTGGAGGCCCCGTACTCCCCTTGACTGAACTCAAGGGTTACCGGTACACACCAAAGTGCCACATCAACGTAGCAGACTGTTTCAACCATGTCGGTATACCCCGCACAGTTCCCTCACAGCCTTGTTGCTACTTTCTAAGAAGGTATCCCCCAGATCCGGGTTAGGATCTATAGAACTCCCAAGACAGTCCCACAATAATAAAGCAAGCAAAGAAGACAATTGAAAACATAGTTATGACCTAGCCCTAAGGTACACCTCACTTTATAAGATATCCCCAGCAGAGTCGCCAGTTCTGTGATCGGTGGATCTGGAACTGACTGTTTAACGCTGGTTCGCGAAATGTCGCGGTAAGCAAGAGTCGCCACCGTCTTTTATTTTCTCCAAATGGAAAGGACAAAAGCACAGAAAAATTCCTTAAAGAGATTGCTCTCGGTTCGGGAGGTAGGTTATAGAAAGGGAAGGTGTTAGCACCCTTTCTATCCATGGTTATCCATGGGCTCTTAGATACTTGCTCACTTGTGTTTTCAAAAAGGTTTGTTTGCTTTTCAATGTGGGTTTTAAAAAGTTTCTTTGAAAAAATTTCAGATCGACTCATACGTCAGAGTGTTTGAAAAGTTTGTTTTGAAAGCTTTTGAAAAGTGTCGGTGTGAAAAGTTTGTTTTGAGATTTAGAGCAAGTATCCTTGAGAACCTACCTACCCTAAGGAATTCGTCTGTGTAGATATCCTTTAAAGTAATGCCATCCCACCATTGAGAGGTAGGTAGCACCACCGTTGGAGGTGTTCGGGTCAATTCGATTTTTAGGGACATGGTGATCACCAGAGCAATGGGAAGACACCTTAGAAGCTACCCTCATGCCAGGTTCCCGGATCATGAGGACTTACTAAGACGTCCTCTACTCGACGATCACCTTTCGAAAGGCAACAGTGAGGCGTACCCTAGGGGTGGTGTGTGCGAATTGTGTGTCATGTTTCAGTTATTTGTCTTGTCATGTTTGTCGTGTTCTACGCTTGATTTTAATTTGTCCATTCATTCTTGCATGCATATTTAACAGTTATAAAGTTTGCAAAAAATAAATCTAAGGCTATTACAAATGGCGCGGGTCCACATCGCCAAAATTAAACCGGACCCGATTTAGCGGAAAATAAGTAAAGCGATAAAATAAAAGTGCAAGAAATTTAAATTACAATGCTTTGGGACAATTACATAATTATAATTAAATGACATAAGATAAATGCGCAAATTAAATAATTGAAACGACGGGCGTTGGACCCTTTTGCAAAATATCAAAAGTTAATGAGAATTAAAAATTAAATGATTAAATGTTTTTTTGGTATTTTGTGTTTTTTAGATTTAAAAGAAAAAAGGAGTTAATTGAAATTAAATTAAAAGGCAAACCCTAATTCTAATGTTTTTTTATTTATTATGAAAGAATTAAAATATAATCTACACTAAACCCTAAGTTATTTATGTACAACTTTTTAATTTATGAAAATAAATAAATAAATATTATTATTCTGAAAAAAGGGAAAAATTAAAAAAAGGAAATAAAAAGTTATTAAACCTAAGTTCTATTTTTTTGATTTTTATTATTAAAAAGAATTAAACTATAACCTAATTAAACTAAATATTTACATATATTAATTTAATAATTACAATAAAATATTTATTATTTTTTTTGGTCTTTTCTGATTTTTATAATGTTTTTTGTATTTTGATTAAAACTTAAATAAACAATAATTAAAATAAACATAACAATTAAAATAATAATTAGAAAAATAAAATTGACAAACCAGGGTGGGGTGTAGTCCCAAAATTGGAGGTATAGGCCTGGACTTTTGGCCCATTGAGCTTCAGTCTTCGTTGACTTTTTGAATCCTGTATGACGCGTTGACTGGAGTTTATTGTACTCCTTTGATCATGGCCCTTGGATTGCCACTGATGGACGCGTGTATGGTGAACTTGAAGTGTGCATGGTGCGTCTCAGAATTATGCCTGCATGGGAATTTGGTTTGAAAAATAATATGAAGCATTATACAGACCTGGGGTTCGAACCCAGGTCTTTGATGTTACTATCATACGTCCCTGCCACTGAGCCATTTGAATTATATTTACTATACATTATCAAACAAACAATATAAAACAAAAGCGGATGAGAGTTGGGAAACGCGCGCGAGAATTCAAACGTGCCTATCACGTTTTGACACGGCATCTTCTTCCTCACGTCCCCTGTAAAACAAGACAGATAGGCAACGGTTTTGCAACCGTGGTATTAGGCAGCCTACAAGAAAATAGCGATTAGCTCATTTCCAAATATAAATTAGGCGCGATGGTCTAGATTGCTTCGTCCAGATGCGTTGATTGCAATGGCATAGGTTTGGAATCCTAATTTTACTTGGTTTGGGAAACCCCAATTTTGTAACCTGCAAACCCTAAGATTTCAAACATGGCATAATCTTGTATGATCAATAAAAACGCAATTAAACACCACAGTTAGCTTTAGAACTTCACAAGGAATAAGAATCAACAAATAAAAATGCAAAAAGATGCTTGAATGATGCTATACAATTTCAAGATTTTTGTTTTGCGGTTTGAGTTCTTGATACCAATTCAGGATGTTTTGCCTATTGTTTGTGATAGGTACACGTTCAGTGAAGCTTGAGGATGATGATAGAACGAGAATTGAAGCTTGAATTGACCTCGAACCTTGATTTCAGATTTCAGTTTTAAGGCAATTTTCTCAAGTTTGTATGTTGGTTTCCTGCGCAGCTTGCCGTCTCTTTGGCTTAGGGTTGTGTTCCTGATCATATAGTGAGGCTTCTAGGTCAACAAAAACCAACAAAATCTCATGAATTCATTGTTTTCAATATTTGATTTCCTTAATATCTTTTCCAATCTTTTCCATGTGCATTTTGGTTCAAATCTGATCAATTCTCATCAAAACTTGCTTAATTAAGAAGTGCACGAAATATTGACCTTGGAATGTGCATAAAAAGATTTTTTTAGGTTAGGTTTATATTTTTCATGTATTAAAATGATTTAAATGAATATAAATTAATATAAATTCAAATAAATAATTAAAAAATATGAAAATACTTCCCTTTGGGCCTAGTGGTCGTGCATAGGCTTGGCATGAAGAAACTTGGAAGAAAAATGGGCCCAATAGCAAATTTAGGCCTTTTGCATCAATGTTGACTTTCAAAACTTTCCAAAACTTTCCCAACTTCCACAAGGCATAACTTGGTCAATTTTTAAGATTTTCACATGTTCTTGGACATTTTGGAAAGGTCTTTGAGTCCTCTAACCAATGCCTTTGGTCCCATGTCATTTTGATTTACCAATCTCAAGTTATGGCCTTTGACTTAAAGTCCCTTTTTGTTGACTTTTGAAAATGACCTATAATGTTGAAATTGATAACTTTTTGTGAGAGCATTTCTTGGACTTGAAACATGAAGATGAATTGTAGGAAATGTCTTTCTCTTCAAAATGAGCTTTGGATGGAATTTTTCTGATAATCCATGTGAAAGTTATGCCCTGGTCAATTTCAGTTGACTTTTTCAACTGTCCAAATATAGCAACTTTTGCATCTTGATGATTTCTGAGCCAAATTTTGAGAATCATGATCAAGCATTGATCAAATGATGTTTGTGGCTTCAAAATGATATATTGACCAAAAATTTGAACTTTTGACTGTCAAATGACCATTTTGCCCCTACAGTTGACTGTAGTGCAATCTAGGGTTTTGACTGTGCAATTTTGAGCTGAATGCCTTGAAACTTGACATGAGGATACTTGACCATCTTTGTAGGCATATGAGACTTGATTGGGCCTTTGAAAAATTCCTTTCCTTGATCAGAACCCAAACCCTAGTTTTGACTGTGTAGGAGACAGTTGAGCTGCACAACCCTTGGGGCATTTTGTGACCTTGACTTTGACAATTCTTGATGAATATGGGAGGGCAAATTTTGGGGTACAACAGTGGATATATAACACTTTTAAAACATCGGATGAACCATCATAATAACATCTTTAATTAAATAATTCAACATCTACCAAGCGGAATTCTTAATAACATCTTTATCATCGTTACAACAACTTCAAAACAGCACATATTTAATAATAATCAACTTAAAGTTCAACAATTGAATAATCAACAATCAAAAACAGCAAGCGTTCATCCCCCCGAGTGTTACATATCAGAGCAATGAAACCGACTCGAACTACTGAAGGTATACAACCTTCACTCTCGATTGCCCGCATGTTACCGACATAAGGGAAACATTCAAACAAAAGGGTGAGATATCTAACAATATAATAAAGTGTATGATAATTAATATATTAAATTAGATCACATAACATCGCCACCTCTCATCTCATAATCAACAATAATCACAACAATAATACACAATCACAACATCAATACACACTTATTTATGCAATCATATACTGCGACTCAATATTATGCAAAAACATGTGGTACCATTGGAGCAGAACTCCCATCTCAAAAATTTGCCAATTAATAAAGGCATCAACAAGGCATAAGCCTTCATCTCAATATTTGCCAATATAGGCTATCTCAACGAGCATAAGCTCCATCTCAAATGCAATGTATGCGACGCAATCATGAATGTAATGACAACACCATAATTAACAACATCTCAATACAACATCATCGTTGGCCAAAGGCCTACATCTTAAAGCATCTCAACATCTCTTCATCAACATCTCATATCATCATAATAATTCATCAAACATCATTTACTCATCATCAATTATTAACACCACATCATTAATAACATCCCATCAACAACTTAGTTGTACCTTAATACTACAGTAACTCATACTTCTATTCTGTAATCTTACATCATTACTATCATTAATCCTACTGTTATAAATTGAACAACAGCTTATAAACGTTTCATCCTCATCATTCTGCACAAAACCAACATAACGATTAACGCGGGAATTAACTCTAGTCCTAATTGGGACTACCAGGGTTATCCTTCCTACTCTTCATTTAATCCTCAAAATTAAAGCTCATCGTGTTAGATATTCAACGCTTCGAACGACATCTCAAACGGCATCCTAAAACTCAAGTTACAACATTCTCTAAGCGATTCTGACAAAACCAGACAATATGGGTTGATGCAAAACGTCTTAGATCGACGCGCACTGCACTAAACGCGTAACATGAGTCGGCGCATCCTCTCTTGGATCGACTCATCCTTAGTCTAACACACAGCATGTATCGGCACATGCTCCTATGGATCGACTCATCCTGAGTCTAAAAGCACTCATGTATTGACGTGAAACCCCTTCGTGTCGAATCATCCTGAGTCTGTAAGCCTTCATGTATCGACACATCATGTTTGAGGTCGACGCATACTGCTCCATCCTGCATAAATTCTTCAATTTCTCTGTTTTTTCACTACGGGTTTCATACTTTAAGCCCTAAAAACTTAATCTAATCATGATAAATCGTCACTTACAATTATCCTATAATTCTACATCAATTAAACAACGTCGGGACATCATCGTTCATCTAAAATTCATCAATTCTTCATCATACAACATCGTATACATTCAATTCAAGAACAAGACAACAATCACCTATAACCCCACATACCAATCATCATGAACCCAATTATAGAGTCAGAACCCCACCCTTACCTTGGATTGAAGGTCGCTCTACAATCTTCTGGTCGAATCCTTGTTCTGCCATTTTTCCTCTTTTTCCAGCAGCTTCACGTTCTTCTTCTCAATCCTTATTCTTCTACTGACTCTTCTTTCTCTTCTTTCTAACAATAATAAAATAACCTATTACTCCTTATTGGGCTTAAAACTAATACACCCCCTTATTACTTCTATTCCTTTAAACAAGCCCACATCAAATAATATTATACTTCTAATATTATTTCTCCACTTAATAAATAAATCCCATTAATCATAACACATCTTCACAAAATATTACAAAAATAATTTAATTAAATAATTAATTAAATTACGGGCGTTACACTTTCTACAAGAAGTACCAATATAATGCTGACCTAGCACCGACTCGAGTGCAATTATAGAATATGTCCATGGGCTCAAGAGAAGGGTTCAAGGAATATGCACAGAAATAGAGGGATTTAGCTGGCAGGGTGCAACCTGCTCTGACTGATCGGGAAATGGTAGACATGTTCATGGGCACTCTGACAGGTCCATTCTTTAACCATCTGATTGGAAGCTCCTCATCTTGCTTTACTGAGCTGATTCTAACTGGGGAACATGTCAAAGGTGGTATAATGAGTGGAAAGATTCCAATGGATGCGTATTCAAGTGCAGTGAAGAATACATTCAGTGATAAGAAGGAAACCAATTCCATTTATGGCCAGAAGGGTCGTGTTAGAAGTAACCTCAACCTATCCGTGGGAGCTGTGCTAATCTCCAATCCCGCACCAGTACAATATCAACAGCTAGGCAATTAGCATATGCCAGATGCACCTAGGAGATAACTTACTAAGATCAACATGAAATTATCCCAGGCACTACAACACCTATTGAAGGCAGAGATGATAACATTGAATGGTCCTCCTCAGAATCCCAACACCTCCTCTCCTTGGTACAATCCTAATGTGAGATGCGCTAATCATTCCAATAGTCCCGGACATGACACAAATAGTTGTTGGGCTTTGAAAATCAAAATCCAAGATTTGATTGATTATAAGGAGACTGAGTTCGACCCTCTTGAGACCCCCAATGTGATAATTGCTCCCATGCCAAATCATGGCCAAGATTGAGAGCATCTATTTCATTTGAATTTTCAAATTGTAATTTCTTTTGATTGTTCGAACATTTATTTTATATCAAACTATGTTGTTTCGTTAATGCATTGCGTGTGTTTGGCTTAAAGTAATCTATTTGTTTTGACTATATTTAAACTATGCTTTTACTTCCTTTTTTGTGATATTCAACTCTTGATTAAAGGCTATAAGCCTTTAGAGGGAGGATGACAAAAATAATACCATAATCTCTATATTATGCTTTGGAACAGACATTGCTGATGATGTACATGCGTTCTTTCAAATCCTAAAACAGTGGATATATAAGGAAGTTAATCCCTAGTTAGCCCCTTTGAGCCTAAGGAGTAAGAGTTTTCTTTTTCACACAAATTGAAACCTGTAATCATAACCTAGGGCATGGTAGTTTCTCAGTTAATTCAAATGTGCATTCAGCCGTAAGCTCTACCTTCATACACAACAAATAGAGTCGAATATGCTTTTCCAAATCAAAAGACGGTGATGGTTCCCCGTAAAACAGGCAGTCATTGTCTCTCAAAAGAAAAACCCTCTAAATCAAAACCTATGAAGGAGACTTAGGAAAAACTAGGGCATCCCGTTGACTGTAATATCAAAACAGTTCAGGCAAAAACTAGGGATAATAAAGTCAAAAAAGAGGTCACTACAAATCCTCAATAAAAATATTACAAAAAATGACTGCCTCCTCAAAATAAACTTTTAGTATCCGAACCATCATCAGAATATCAGGGCAAAGATTCCAGACTCAATTGAAATCTAAACACACAATTAACTGAGTATCGGACTGAAGGACATCATGAAGAACGGGTTAGATACAAATAAAGTTTGAGTCTTTAACCTTTGTCTCTTAAACTATGAACCAGACCATGCTACAACCCTTAAAAATCCTAGCTGAAGCATTGGTTAGTTCGAAAGCATACTGTTACACAAGGTATCCTGACTCCTGTAAGGCTTCCTATAAATCCTGAGTTGAATTCATATTCTTTCAAAATTATGTTGTTTATTAAAAATTCATTTTCAAAACTTCATGACAGACATAAGCTTTGCATTTTTAAATGCCATTGTTTGCATATGACTAATTATTCGGCAACAGAGAAATTCGCATGACGGATACTCAATGAACAAAAATCCTCTTAATGAACAGAATTACCTCAGATGGAAAGACATTTACAGTAACAGGCCTTTCATAATCAAGGGGAAGTCGAGTCAAGATTCAAGGAATCTCTCAAAAGGCCGAATAGCCAGGGGCAGACCTCCATCTAAATCACTTGGCGGCATTAAAAATGAGTTCCAGCAAAGGGCCACGTGAGATCAAGAAAACATTCTTTGGCATGCTATAACTACAGTGAAAATTCTCCACACCATGTGAACACGGGCATAGTCGAAAAATACTATGCATGAAAGAGACCCGCTAGGTTGACAGGCCCAAGCAAAAATAAGGGCGTCCGGTGAACCAAAAGGTTCGGGAAAAAATTAGGGATATATATTAAAAAAATTTACACCCGACAAGTCAAAAACCTGAAAAGGAATCTTGGAAAAAAAGGGTATCTCGGAGGGCTGAAAATCTGAAAAGACAGTCCAGACAAAAGTCAGGGATTAAAGCATACGACTATATCTCTTTATATCATCACTTGTCTATCAGTGGAAGACTTATCACTCTGATCTGTGTTTACCAAGAACTCTAGGAGTCGAGAGGATGTTCAAGTCATCTATAAATCCCCCCAGAGCAGTTTCCACAAAATTATCTCTACAGAGCTATCTGCACAAGCTCATCTTCAATAGAGATACATTCCTCACAAGTCTAATATGCCTTCAAGGCAGAAATTGGGGCATCTTCCAGCTGTTAACATGATCATACTCACTAGAAGATCACCCTAGCGCATAAAGGAATATGATCTTTTCCCCGACAGTATCACCAACCTATGGAGTCCCAATCTTCATCGGAGATTACGACATCAGTACAATTAATGAAAATTCTCTTCCCCAACTGATCTTATTCCTCCAAAATTGTAAAACCTCCTACAGATTTCTTTCCTCCAGCAGCGCTCATTTCCTCAACAAGAGTTTTCCTCAGCAAAGTGTTTCTCCAACAGGTTTAGGGTTTATTTCCCTAACATGGTTTATTTCCCTAATAGATTATAGTCTCCCTAGTTTAAGTCTATTTATCAGCAAAGGACGGTCTGGGTTTCTATCCCCAGAGAGTTTCTACTGAATCGGAAACCAGACCAGGTATCGTTCAACCTTATTTTCTCCAGAAAAATCAGCATCCATATTGGAAACTTGACCAGACAACACCGCGGAAGTTTATCCATCTCTTTTATCCCCAGTCAGGGTATATAATAATTAAATTCCCCAGTAGAGCAAGGAACAACCAATGTTCTTAAACTGTTCTATTCGCAAGAAGAAGTCAAACATTTCAAGCGGAGTATCCTCCAAAATATTAGTCAGGAATCCCCCAGCGGAGTTTCCTCCAAAACTGAAATATCTAACGAAAACATTCTAAACAAGATTGAAGATTCATACTCTTCATCCCCAGCGGCAGTCAGGGATTTATTTTCCATGGCCAAAGATGTTACATGAAGTTACCATCACCGTCAGCGACATCTTACATCTCATATATCATTTACAAAATATCATAGCATATGCATACGAAACGCATATAACACACTCTCATTTATTTTGAAAATTTCATTACGCAATGCATTACATACGTCATGACACTGCATAAAGATTAACTTTGTATTTTCAGGTAAAGTCTACAAATAAGACGAATATCATCATTAATTTTCAAACAGGTCAAATATTAATTCCCGAAGTAAGTCGGGGCAACTATCAAAGACCAGGTGGTATGAATTCCAGAAATAGGTCGAGTTTACCAATGAAAGAGAATTGTAGATCAAATCCCGAAACAAGATGGGGCGACCGTCTGCATGACCAAATGACTTCCTTCAAAGATTTACTCTGAAAAACATCTCCTAAAAAAAGCTTTTCTCCAGAGAATAAATTCCGACAAGCATTTCCTCGAAGACTGAATTCCGACAAGCATTTCCTCGGAGACTGAATTATGACAAGCATTTCCTTGGAGACTGAATTCCAACAAGCATTTCAACGGAGGCTGAATTCCGACAAACATTTCCTCGGAGACTGAATTCCGACAAGCATTTCTTCGGAGACTGAATCACGACAAGCATTTCCTTGGAGATTGAATTCCGACAAGTATTTCCTCGGAGCATGAATTCCGACAAGCATTTCCTCGGAGACTGGATTTCAAAAAGCATTTCCGCGGAGACTGAATTCTGACAAGAATCTTCCTCAAAGACTGAATTTTTAAAAGTACTTCCTTAGAGACTGAATTCTAAAAAGCACTTACCTCAGAAATTTATTCTGAAAAGCATTTCCCTCAAATTTAATCTGATGAGCATTTCCTTCAGAGACTGAATTCTAAAAAAATAGTTCCTTCGAAGACCCATTCCAATATCTTTTTCCAGTAAAAGTTGGACATAATCACCCTCTGGATCAGGGTAAATCGATCAAATATTTATTCTAATACTTCTTCCAGCGGACCTTTTTATGGCTCAGATTGAATCGACCAAATATTTATTCTGACACTGCTTCCACCAGACCTTTTTCTGGCATAAATTAAATTGACCAAAGATTTATTCTGATACTTTTCTAGTTGAAGTCAACAGTTACTTTGGATGGCATCTATAATCCTGTCTCCAATGACTCTCCGTCACCTCTCCAAATAGCATCTATAATCTCATTCCCGTTATAATCAACCAACAACATTACCTCTAGCACATGCGAGTGCAAATTTATGGGCACTTAAGTGTTCAACCATCTTCTACCTCTAAGTCACGAATGAAGGACATGCCAATCTAACTCTTCATGTTTAAGAAGATTCAATAGGGGAAACTGTTGTACCCCAAAATTTCCCCTCCCATTTTCTTCAAGGAATTCTTTCAAGGCTCCTCAAATACTCAAGAATCTCAATGGATGACCAGTCAAATGCTCCTCCTAAGTCAAGAGCCTAAAACTAGTGTGATCGGTCGGAATAGAACTGACTATTTTTGGAATACTGGTCCGCGTTTTGCGTTTGTTTTTGCAAAATGTCGCAGTGAGCAAGAGTCTCCACCGTCTTTTATTTTATCCAACAAGGAAAGGACAAAAGCACGGAAAAATTCCTTTTTTGAGATGTTTCTCGGGTTTGGGAGGTAGATTATAGAAAGGGAAGGTGTTAGCACCCTTTCTATCCGTGGTTATCCACGGGCTCTTAGGTACTTGCTCATTGTGTTTTCAAAATTTGCTTTTCTTTGTGTTTGTGGGTTTGAAAGAAGTTTTGTTATGAAAGGAGTGTAAGTGGGAAAAGTTTTGTTTTGTTTTAAAAGGAGCAAGTACTTAAGAACCATCTACCTACTCGAAAAGGGAATTAAACTGTGCAAATGTCCTTTAGACAACTCTATCCCACTATTGAGGAGTAGGTAACATCGTCGTTGGAGTTTTTGGGTCAATTCGATTAAGGGACGTGTGGTCACTAAAGCAATATTAGGACGCCTTAGTGGTAACCCTAATGTCTTAGATCATTTTTTTCCGAGGCAACCGTTTCGAGGCAACTTATGATCTTTGGACAAGAGGGCGACCTCTAAAACTTCCTATACTCAATGACCGCTTTCGAAGGCAACCAAGTGAGGTGTACCCTAAGAGTGCGCATGTGCGAGTGTATTGTTTTTCAGTTATTTATCTTTGTACATGTCATGGGTTATCTATGTTGATTTTAAGTTCATACATTGGATCTTGTCATGCATTCCCTATTATCAAACATCTAACAGTGTATAGTTGCGGAAATTAAATCTAAACTATTACAAGGCGTCGGGTATTTACATCGCCAAAAACAAACCCTTTAATTTAAATTGCGGGAAGTAAAATAAAGCGATAAATAATTAAAGTCCTAATTAAAAGCTATTACATACCGGAAGCAATTACAATATTAGAATAAAATTGATCGCGTGCGAGAAATTAAATCGGGCGAGTTTTTAGGGTTTTGACCCTTTTTGAAAAGAAAGCATTTTTTGTTATTTTGAATTAAATGGAAATTAGATCTAAGTTAATAATTAAATTAATTAATTAACAAAATATTTTGGATTTTTTATATTTAAGGAAATAAAACAAATTGGTCAAAGTTATTGAAAACCTAATATTCTAAATTAATTTTAATTTATTGCAAAAATATTAAAATTGTACCTAATTAAAAACTAAATTAATTGACTAATATTTATTTACAAAAATAACGTGATGTATTTAATTTTAATAAAATAAAATATTTTTGGGTTTTCTTATTTTATGAGAAAAATAAATTATTAGGTTAATTAAAAAAAATAAAACAATTAAATAAAGGGAAATATAAAAAAGAAAAGAAATTAACCCATTGGGGGGGTTTAGGCCCAAATCTGGATGTATGATTGGCAATTTGTGGCCCAAAACATTCAAGCCTGCTTTGACTTTGTTGATCCAGTGAGCGTCCATTGACTTTGGCGTATGGTGGACGTTATCTTGTGACCATCATATTTGGCCTGAAGGCCATCTGGCGCCTGGGATCTGGAGGTCCATGGTATGCTACGCTTGCTGAAACCACATGTAATTATCTGGAGAAAAATAAGACAAATATATTGGGGGACCTGGGATTCGAACCCAGGTCCCATAGGACTTTGTACAAGCGCACTAACCACCACGCCACTGTGTTTCTTTTGTTATGGGATTAGGTGACAATCATTATATTGGAAAACAAAGCAAATGCCTGAAAAATAAAAATAAAAATAGCGTGAGATTTAAAATTGGCCAATGAAGACAAGCCACGTCTTCGTCTTCTTCAACAAGACCTGGCCTTTTTTCCTGCGGATTTGGATTCGCAACAAAATCCGTGGCTTGCTTCTAACATGAATTCCAGGCCACCTAAATACAAACTAAAAACACTAACGTGTTCGTCTCTCCTCCCTGAATACAACTATGGCCATTATTTGTCTAGATTTTGCCTGTATCAAAAATTCCTAAAAAACAAGAAACGAAAACCCTAGTTTCGGGAACATGGTTATAGGCTATGAAAACAAAATTAAATAATGCAGAAATGTTCTAAATGGATCGATTAGCATGATTGTGCAAACAATTTGTCCAAAAGATGCCAAAATGTGGGGTCACGATTTCATGTTCAGAGCTATGTTCAGGACGACTTACAGTGCATTCGGAGACATTTCAAGGCTTGGTTTTGATTCCTTTGGCTTCAGTGGATGTCAGGCAAGGGAGCTACGTTGAGAGTTTGCCTTGAATTGCCTCTAAGTATGATTTCCGTTTCAAGTTTTTCAAGCTTTTTTCCAAGTTTGGTTTGGCCGTTTTTGCAGATTTTTGGTCGTGTTCTGTATGTCTCTAGCTTGTGTGTGTATATGGGAAGCAATTAGGTCAAGAATTGGACTTTCAATCCATGTGAATTGATGACTTGAGATTTGATTTGATCACCATTAACAAAGCTTCCAAAATTATGCCAAATCCAAGATTTTGTTCACAATATGGCATGGTACGAATTTGATTGGGTGTATCATGATAATTAAGACCTGTAATGATAAAAAAGATCTTATCCCATCAATTTTTGGATTTTATTTGAATTAATATTGATTTTAAATGAATTAATTCAATAAAAATTAAATAAAATAGAAAAATTAATGAATGGACATGAAACTGAAGATTGGACACGTGTGTGGTGTGACAAGATCAAATCAAGTGGATAAAAGTTGGCCCATTTGGCAAAATTTGAAGTTTTGGGGATAGTTGGCTTTTGGCAATTTTGGAAAAATGTCCAAATTCAACAATGCATAACTTCTTCAATTTTGAACTTTTGGAAGTGTTCTTTAACTTTTTAGAAACCTTGAGATGTCCTATAACCAACCCTTTTTGTATCATCTCATTTTGATATTCCATGCTCAAGTTATAAGCTTTGGAGAAAAAGGTGTTTTTGTTGACTTTCAAAAATGGCCTATAATGTCCAAATTCATAACTTCTTGTGAGTGCATTTCTTGATCTTGGGGTGTGAAGATGGATTGTAGGAAATTTCATACTATTCAAAATGAGCTTTGGATGGGTCATTTCTCATAAAGTATGAGAAAGTTATGCTTGGTCAAAGTTGAGTTGACTTTTCCTACAAAACCCTAATTTAGCAACTTTTGAATCTTGATGAATCTTGAGCAATCCTTGATGAATCATGATCAACCCTTGATCAAATGATGAGTTATCCTTTAAAATGAGAATGTTGACAAAAAATCTTAAGGTTTGACTATTTGTAGGTCACAATTGACTTTTGCCCAAGCACAGTCGATTCTTGGGCTTCTTAGGCTTGAAATTTGACATGGATGGTCTTATGAACATATTAGGACATTGGAAAGAATTTGAGGCCATTTGGATGTAAGGACTTTGATGCAACAAAAAACCCTAATTTGAGGTTGACTGCCTTAGGAGGTGATTTGACTGTCCAACTCTTGAGCTAACTTGAGTCACTTGGAGATTATTCTTGAAATGTCTTGAGAGATATGGGAGGGAAAATTTTGGGGTACAACAGTTGCCCCTGTTCAATTTTCTTAAACTTGAGGATATATATTGGCTTTCGAGCCTTTCGTGATCCGAAGGTGGAAGATAATTGAACACTAGAGTGCCCAGAAATTTGCACACGCATGGTGTAGTATCAGCATTGTGATGTCGGGAATGGGCTTACAGATGCCATTTGGAGATTGTTGGTAGGAGTATGGGCTTACAGATGCCATCTGCAGGAGTGTCGATCGCATAAGATATTCCTTAGAGAGAATTTGCATACCTGTTGTTGTAGAAGATTCCGCTGGGGAAGTCTAACTTTTGTGGAGATTTAGGAACTTGCCTGTACTTCAACTGAGAGAATGCCTCGGCTGAGTCTTAAGAACCTGTCCATAATTCAATTGGGGGGAAACATCTTCATCAAGATCTAGGAACTGTCTGGTCTTCAACGGAGTATACCATTGAAATTAGAGAACTCGTCCACACTATGATGGAGGAAAACATCAAGATTTAGGAACTGACTAGTGCTCAACGTAGTATACCGTTGAGGTTATAGCACTCGTCCACACTATGACGTAGGGAAACATCTTCATCAAGATCTAGGAACTGTCTGGTCTTCAACGGAGTATACCATTGAAATTAGATAACTCGTCCACACTATGACGGAGGAAAACATCAAGATCTAGGAACTGACTAGTGCTCAACGTAGTATACCATCGAGGTTATAGCACTCGTCCACACTATGACGTAGGGAAACATCTTCATCAAGATCTAGGAACTGTATGGTCTTCAACGGAGTATACCATTGAAATTAGAGAACTCGTCCACACTATGACGGAGGAAAACATCAAGATCTAGGAACTGACTAGTGCTCAACGTAGTATACCGTCAAGGTTATAACACTCGTCCACACTATGACGTAGGGAAACATCTTCATTAAGATCTAGGAACTGTCTGGTCTTCAACGGAGTATACCATTGAAATTAGAGAACTCGTCCATACTATGATGGAAGAAAACATCAAGATCTAGGAACTGACTAGTGCTCAACGTAGTATACCGTCGAGGTTATAGCACTTGTCTACACTTTGACGTAGGGAAACTGTCGAGATTGAGAACCTTATTTGAAATTCAACCGAGGATAATTCAATTGAGATTTAAGAATCGGTCAGGTCTTCGACGTAACTGAGAACTTTAACTGTATCTTTCCTGAAAGGTAAAGGTCAGTCATATGCAATGCATGATATGGATCAGGCAATGATGTTCTCAAAATAAATGAGATTGTATTCGTATGATGCGTATATGCATGTATCATGATGTATGGAAATGTGATGTTTTAGCTGGGGAAAATAAATCCCGGAGCTGCTGGAGAATAGAGTTGAGTTCTTCATTTCTGCTGGGGATGATGAACGGAGATGATTGTGAGAATAAGCCTGCAGGAGAAAAGAACTCCGTTGGGGAATAAGCTGATGAAGAGATTACTCTGTGGGGAATTACTCCGTGGGGAAGAGATGCTATGCTGAGATTTTAACAATAAACTCCGCTGGGGATTCCGTTGATAAGCTCTGTTGGGGATTTCAATGATGAACTCCGCTGGGGATGGATTACTGTTGCCGGTGATATCAAATCTGTTGAGGATTGAATTCCTGCTTGTGAAAGGAAAGAACTTCGCTGGGGGATGATCTTTCAGCTGCGACTTGCTAGGGGTAACCCTGTTGGACTCTTATGGGGATAACCCTCTGAATTTGGCTGGGGAGATTTATCTTGTACTCCGTTGGGGGTAAGCTTCCAAAGTCTACTGGGGATGATGATTCAACTCCGTTGGGGAAGCTTTTTCAGACCGTGCTGGGAAATATTGACTCCACTAGAGGTATCTTGTATTCTGCTGGGGAACATTCTTATACTCCATTGAGGAATATTAAGACTGCCGAGAATACTCTGATACTTGCTGGGGAATATTCTTATACTCCGCTGGGGAATATTAAGACCTTCTGGGGATACCAAGCCTTTTTAGGGCTGATGGTAGACTAACTCTGCTTGGGGAGAGTATTGATGATTCGTCCATAGTTGCCAGTTTCAGCTGAGAGAGCTATCATCACTGTCTTACTCCGCGGGGAGTGAAAGTATCCTGGTCATATTCTTCAGCTGAATCTACCTTGGTACCTGGTGGACAGAGAAACTTGTACAGTTCAGACAATTCTTATTTCCCCCTGTTTCTACTATTGCCAGTAATTCATCTTTCGTTTCGCATGTAAATATTTATGATCAGCAATTAATGTCAAATGCATATATCAAAAATGAACTTTGGACGTTCTTTGCAAAACAAAACAGATAAAGGAAAACAGTTTAAAGTTTGTCTAAAAATGACTTTGTATTGATTTTGAAGTTTGGCCCGTAAATAGGCGTTTTTTGTACAACAGGCTGACGTCCTAGTAAGAGAACGTCGCCGAACAAAATAGAATTTATACAATTTTGTAAAAAGAAAACAAAACAGCTATGTGAATAATCCCACTGGGTTCCAAGTCTGCTATTTCCTTTATGTCCTCAAGCATCTCATCACTTTGCTACTGGTTGAAGGTAGATCAGATTGATTAGTGTCGTCCGAGCTTGATAGTCGATACCGAAGTTTGGATGCAAGGTGATCCAATGAGACATAGTGTTACGCTTTGATCCCTAACTTTTTCCTGGACCTCCCTTTCGGGTTTTCAGTCCACCGGGATACCCATTTTTGCCCAAGCCTCCTTTTCAGGTTTTCGACTTACCGGGTGTACAGATTTTTCATTTTCATCCCTTATTTTTGCCTGAACCCTTTTGGTTCGCCGGGAAGTCCTTATTTTTGCCTAGGCCAGTCAACCTAGCGGGTCTTTGATTATGCGTAGTATCTTTTCACTATGTCTGCATTGGCGGGGTGAGGAAGGTCGTCACCATCCATGGTGGTTAGAATCATAGCTCCTCCTGAGAAAATTTTCTTAACCACAAATGGCCCTTCGTAAGTAGGGGTCCATTTGCCCCTGGGATCACCTTGAGGTAAGATAATGCGCTTGATTACCAGGTCCCCAACTTGATACTCTTGTCGTCTAACTTTCTTGTTAAATGCATTAATCATCCGTTTTTGGTATGTCTGACCATGACAAATAGCAGTAAGTCTCTTTTCGTTGATTAGGTTCAGTTGATCAAGTCGGGTCTGAATCCAGTCATCTTCGCTCAAACCTGCATCCTTCATGATCCGAAGAGAGGGTATCTGAACTTCAATGGGCAAGACTGCCTCCATGCCATAAACCAAGGAATAAGGTGTTTCCCCTGTTGATGTCCGTGCTGAGGTACGGTACCCATGGAGAGCAAATGGTAACATCTCATGCCAATCTTTGTATGTCATTGTCATCTTCTGCACAATCTTCTTAATGTTCTTATTAGCCGCTTCTACAACCCCATTCATCTTCGGCCGATAGGGAGAAGAGTTATGATGCTGTATCTTGAATTGCTCGTAGAGCTCGGTGATCATCTTGTTGTTGAGATTGGTACCATTGTCCGTAATGATCCTCTCTGGTACACCGTATCGACAAATCAGATTGTTCTGAATAAACCGTGCCACGACGTTCTTGGTTACGGTAGAAAAGGAAGCTGCTTCAACCCACTTTGTAAAATAATCAATTGCTACCAGGATGAAACGATTCCCGTTGGATGCTCTAGGTCTGATCTCGCCGATCATATCAATGCCCCACATTGCAAAAGGCCAAGGTGCCGTCAAGACGTTCAGAGGAACTGGAGGTATGTGCACCTTATCAGCATAGACTTGGCACTTGTGACATGTCTGAGAATGCTGATAACAGTCAGCTTACATTGTGGACCAGTATTATCCTGCCCGAAGTATTTTCCTTGCCATGGTATGTCCACTGGAATGAGTTCCGAAGGTACCTTCGTGTAACTCGGCCATGATCCTTTCTGCTTCATTCTTATCCACACAACGCAGTAAAGTTGAATCATGGTTACGCCTGTAAAGGATGTCATTGCTGATGAAGAACTTCGCCGTGAACCTTCTCAGGAACTTCTTATCATTAACAGATGCACCCTCGGGGTATTCCTGAGCTTCAAGATACCTCTTCGCCTTATGATACCAAGGCTTTTTTATTACTTCTTCAGTCTCAAGATCACAGCAATGTGCAGGTTCGTCTAATCTTTCAATAATAATCTAGGGAGCCTCGTTGTCCCAATTGACTTTGAACATAGAAGACATCGTAGCCAGTGCGTCCGCCAACTGATTCTCCTCTCTAGGGAAGTGTTCAAAGGTTATCTCCTCAAAATGGGGAAGCAACGTCAATACATACTCCTTGTAAGGAATAAGATTTGGGTGTTTCGTATCCCACTCGCCTTTGATCTGACTGATCACGAGAGCGGAATCTCCGAAGAAACTTAGAAACTTAATCCTTAGGTCAATTGCTGCTCGAAGACCCATAATGCACGCTTCATACTCCCCCATATTGTTGGTGCAGTTGAAACATAATCGGGCGGTGAATGAAGTATGAGAGCCTTTAGGAGATATAATCACAGCGCCAATGCCATTACCCAAAGCGTTCGAAGCTCCATCAAAGTACATAGACCATCGGGATCCTTCCTTAGGTCCTTCATCTGGTCCAGGTGTCTCAAAATCAGTTACCAACATGATATCCTCGTCTGGAAATTCAAAGTTCATAGACTGGTAATCATCCATTGCATGATGTGCCAACTGGTCTGCCAACACACTTCCCTTGATAGCTTTTTGGGTCGTATATTGGATGTCATACTCAATCAAGATCATCTGCCATCTTGCTATTCTCCCGGACAAGGAAGGTTTCTCGAAGATATACTTGATTGGACCCATCTTTGAAATCAACAGGGTAGTGTGAGTCAGCATATACTGTCTCAGCCGGCGAGCAACCCATGCCAAAGTGCAGCAAGTTTTCTCGAGCAGTGAGTATTGAGTCTCACAGTCGGTAAACTTTTTTCTAAGGTAGTAAATTGCATGCTCTTTTCGGCCAGACTCGTCATGCTACCCCGGCACACACCCCATTGAGTTATCGAGCACTGTCAAGTATAAGATCAAAGGTCTCCCTTCAACTGGTGGCATCAGGATGGGTGGCTCTTGGAGATACTCTTTGATCCTTTCGAAAGAAACCTGGCATTCATCATTCCAACGTACCACTTGATCTTTCTTCAGTAGCTTGAAGATTGGCTCACAAGTAGCAGTTAGGTGCGAGATAAATCGGGCAATGTAGTTCAGTCATCCCAGAAAGCCTCTGACTTCTTTCTCTGTTCTGGGAGCTGGCATCTATTGTATAGCTTTCACCTTGGCAGGGTCCACCTGAATACCTTTGTCGCTCATGACGAAACCCAATATCTTACCAGACCTCACCCCGAAGGTGCACTTGTTCGGGTTTAACCTTAGCTTGTACAACTTCAGCCTATCAAACAGCTTCTGCAGATGGTCAAGGTGTGCTTCCTCAGTTTGGGACCTTGCAATCATATCGTCGACATATACTTCAATCTCATGATGGATCATGTCATGAAACAAAGAAACCATGGCACGCTGATATGTTGCCCCAACGTTTTTCAACCCAAAAGGCATGACCTTGTAGCAAAAGGTACCCCACTGAGTAACAAAGGTCGTCTTCTCCATGTCTTCGGGAGCCATTTTAATCTGATTATATCCGGAGAAACCGTCCATAAAGGAGAAGACCTTGTACTGAGCAGTATTGTCGACCAGAACGTCAATATGAGGTAGAGGGAAATCATCCTTGGGGATTGCCCTGTTCAAATCCCTGTAGTCAACACACATTCGAACCTTCCCATCCTTCTTCGGCACAGGAACCACGTTGGCGACCCACTGAGGGTAAGAAGTCACTGCTAGAAAACCGGCGTCAAATTGTTTCATAACTTCAGCCTTGATTTTCTCAGACATTTCTGGGCGCATTCGGCGAACCTTCTGTTTTACTGGAGGACAGTCTTCCTTGGTAGGCAGGCGATGAACCACAATATCAGTATCCAACCCTGGCATATCTTTGTAAGACCAGGCAAAGATCTCAACATAGTCATGTTGCATCTGAATCAACCGTTGTTTCACATTAGCTTCCAGATTTGCACCGATCTTGACCTCCTTCTTATCTGTCTTTGTACCCATATTTACTGATTCCACCGGCTCTTCGTGCGGCTGAATGGCCCTCTCTTCCTGGAGTAACAACCTTGCAAGTTCACCAGGAACTTCGCAATCATCTTCACCTTCGTCTTCGGCTAAGTTGATCGGATTTTCGAAGTCATAACTGGCAGTAGCAGAGTCGTTACTAGTGAGATCCAGAGTGGATGGAGACCTGTATATGTGAGTGTGTGTAAATAGCTATTTCTCAATATATAATAAAGAAAAACAAGGAGCGCAAAATTTGAAATGCAAGAACGTCCAATGCTTTTATTAATGATATATGAAAATGACACATAAAAGCCCTCACAAATGAAGCCACGATGCCCCGGGTAAGACACCGGGCCATAAAGTTTCAAAACATTGTCTATTACAAATTCAAAACAAAAAGTTTCATTACTGGGTGATAAAAGAAACAGGCATAGAATCTTTCGCTGTCCAGTTGCTTAATCCACCATTGGCAGTCAGGTAGATCCAATTGTCGATATCAAACTCTTCATCATCATCATCCCTGATAGCATTTACCCCTGCCTCTTGTTTAGGCTTCTTTGGTGCTCCGAACTCGATCTCTTTCGCATCAATCAAGTCTTGTACCTTGTTCTTCAAAACCCAACAACCATCTGTATTATGCCCCGGGCTATCAGAGTGAAAAGCACAGCGGGCGTTAGGGTTATACCTTGGTGATGTGGTATTTGGATTCTTTGGGGCTTCTTTTAGAATCACCAGATTTGTCTTCAGCAACTGTGGCAGAATCTGAGATAAGGTCATGCTGAGGTGGGTGAATTGCCTTTAAGGTCTCTCATCCTTTTGTTGATTATTATGCTGAGGAGCAACAACAGGTTTTGAAATAACAACGACATTGATTGCTTGGCGGTGTTCAGGTCTATTCTGTCTTCTCGAACTGTAGACAACACTGGACTCTTTCTTAAACGGCTTCTTCTCGGTGCTTGATGAGGCACCCTTCTGTATCTTCCCAGCCTTAATACCAGCCTCAATCCTTTCACCGGTAAAAATAAGCTCCGTAAACCCAGACGAAGAGCTTCCAATTAGATGGTTGAAAAATGGACTAGACAGGGTCCCCAGAAACATGTCCATGAGCTCTCGCTCAGCCAAGGGTGGTTGCACTCTACCGGCGAGGTCCCTCCACTTCTGAGCATAATATTTGAATCCTTCACCCGTTCCCATTGACATACCCTAGAGTTGGGTACGCGTAGGAGCGAGGTCGAAGTTGTACTGATATTGCCTGTAGAATGTAGTATCCAAATCTTCCCAGCTGCGGATACTGGCTCCGTCCAACTGATAAAACCACTCAAGCTGAGTCCCTGAGAGACTGTATTGAAAGAAATGGATCCATAGGTTCTTATCAGCAGTGTAAGGCTGAATCTTCCTCACATATGACTGGAGGTGCAGCTTCGGACATGAAACTCCGTCATACTTAGCAAAGGCTGGTGCCTTGAATTTGTGGGGAATCACTACCCTAGATGATAGACCTAGATCTCCGAAGTCCAAACCAGACACCTTCTAAATTTTCATAGCGCTCAACCGGTCCTCCAGTTGCTTGTATCTATCCTCAGCCGGAGGATATTGTTCTTCATCGTAGTCTGTCTCGTTGTCGGAGACCACATGGCTAGGAGCTCTCCTTTCTTGTGGATTATCTTTCCCTCCATATGAGGTGGTCAGATCAACTTCATTCTGCAGCCAATTTCCAAACCTGTGCCCTGTGTTAAACAGGATAGTCCTCTTCTTCTTCTTCTTCTTCTTCTTCTTCTCTTTCAAAATCAAGGTCTTCAGGTCCTGCTGGCCCTTAGCTAGATTCATGGACAACTCTTGAAATTGGGCATTCTGGGCCTAGAGGGCCTTGATAGCTTGCTCAGTTGAAGGTTTAGTAGACATGATGATTGCTGAAATAAACAGCGAAGAAGATAAGAGACTTGTAAAGGGTACCTGTTTATGAAGTGCATGAGATGAAATGCGTATGATTTATGATTTCAAAGACAATCGGGATTCAAATTTGTAAACAAGAAAGGAAACACACTTTATTAGATAAACTTGGTAATTCAAATTGTTCAACAAATTGCCCTTAAGGCGTTACAAGAATGGAAATACTGAAAATGTAAACAAAAACTGGAAAGGAAATCATCGAAGGTCCATCAATGCTCCCATGGTCTCTTCTTATCAGTGCAGGCATAATCGTTGAGAATCCGCTCGTTCTCTAACTGCCTAGTCAACCTCTGGATCTTCTGCTCTTGTTCATTGAACTTCTCTCGGTAAGAATCCCATTCCTCCCTCAATTGCATCCAAGATCTCTTCAGTGCCCCAATGTCAGTGGGCATATAAGGATGGAGAATGGTTGGAAGAACCCCTTCTTCATTAGCAACTTCAAGAGTGACAGGCCGGACAGCTTCATATGACATACCTAGCTTCTGGGCACGGATGCGGACCCATCTTAGATATGGCTCCATTGGCAGAGAAGTCTTTAGGCCCAGCTCATGTGGATCAGATTGGTGAACTCTATCCCAAGCCCTTACGAATCTACGACGTTGCTCGTCGCTATCCCCTTGAAAATCAAAGACAATATTAGGCATTAGCAGATCGTGAGGTCCTTCTCTTCTGGCTCTTCCAAACTGACGGAGAGCTAAGCATGGGTTGTAAGAAATTCCTCCATGGGTTCCTATCAATGGAACATTGGGATACTCCCCACAGCGATCAATGATAGTCACCTCATCCATACCCTTGAGAGTCCAGATAATGTCATTATGAGAAAGAGACATCACCCTATAAGCCCAGCCCATTTCTTCTTTGTTCTTCAGCACTGACTTGGGGAGGTGTGAAATAAACCACCTCGACAAAAATGGAGCACAACACATTAAGGTTCCCCGCTTTCGGGCAATACGAGCATAGAGCTGATGAAGAATGTCACCCAAGAGAGTGGGTACAGGGTTCTGAGAGATGAAGATCTTTATCGCATTCACATCAACAAAAGTGTCAAGATTCAGAAACAATACCAAGCCATAAATCAGAAGAGCCGGAATATCCTCGAACGCCTTAAAGTCTAGGCTATCCCAGAAGTAGTTAGCCTTGCCAACCAAGAACTTAGTCAGAAATCCTTTTGCTCCACTCCTAGTCTCCCAATTAGCCATTACCTCCTCTTTAGTCAAATGAAGGGCTGCAGCAATTTCTTCGGGCCTAAGGGTCTTCTCCTAACCAGTAAACGGGGTCTGCTCCAGAACAGAGATACCAAGCAGCTCAGAGAACTCTTCTAGGGTAGGAACCAGCTGGAAGTCCTGGAAAATAAAACAATGGTACAATGGATCATAGAATTGGACCAGGACACTCATGATCTGTTCGTCCAATTTAGAGGTGACCAAACTGAGAAGAGAACCATGCCTCCATATGAAGGAAGTAGTGTCAGGCATCTTGGCAACCAACTCTTTAAGCAAGGTAGGGACTTGGACAAAGTTGATCCAGATGGTATTCTTACGCATGGGCATCATGATGACCTACAAAACAGAACAAAGATGAATCCCTCCTGTCTTTGAAATAGGTTAGTCCAATGCAAGATGTATGCAATGTTATGATGTCATGATGTCATGATAGTAAGCACACCACAAGTATCCACAAAAAGCAAACATGGTAAAGGCACACAAGTCACACTGAAGAGCCCTTAGATTTCAGGCTGGCATGGAGCTTAGGTACTACCTTCTTTCAGTTCAGTTGGTTTAAACCTGTCCTAAAAATAGTAAATGGGTTCTAGAGGATCTCAATATCACTGACTACCCTCAATCGGTCATAATTCCAGTTTAGCAACCTTTTCTTGCAGCCGGAATCATCACGAGAGTTTAGTCTCAATGAGTGTAGCATACTGCTACTGTTCTATGGCCAAGTTGGTCAATTTAAGGTTCTAAGGTCAGTTGGTGCTTAATGACCCCTTAGAAGACCCATATTATCCTCGTTCCAACACAAGGGATATCGGTACAGACTAAAGTGCCACACCAACGTAGCTACTGCTTCAACCGTGTCGGTCTACGCCGGACAGTTCCCTCACAGTTTATTGCTACTTACCTAAAGGGTATCCCCAGATCCGGGTTAGGATCTATAAAACTCCGATACAAGCCCACAAATATAAATCATACAAAGCATACAATTGAAAACACAATGATCTAATCCTAAGGTACACCTCACTTATAATTCCCCAACAGAGTCGCCAGTTCTGTGATCGGTGGGAATAGAACTGATAGTTTTTGGGATACTGGTTCGCGTTTTGCGTTTGTTTTCGCAAAATGTCGCGGTGAGCAAGAGTCGCCACCGTCTTTTATTTTATCCAACAAGGAAAGGACAAAAGCACATAAAAATTCCTTTTTCGAGATGTTTCTCGGGTTCGGGAGGTAGATTATAGAAAGGGAAGGTGTTAGCACCCTTTCTATCTGTGGTTATCCACGGGCTCTTAGGTACTTGCTCATTGTGTTTTCAAAATTTTCTTTTCTTTGTGTTTGTGGGTTTGAAAGAAGTTTTGTTTTGAAAGGAGTGTAAGTGCGAAAAGTTTTGTTTTGTTTTAAAAGGAGCAAGTACTTAAGAACCATTTACCTACTCGAAAAGGGAATTAAACTGTGCAAATGTCCTTTAGACAATGCTATCCCACTATTGAGGAGTAGGTAGCATCGTCGTTGGAGTTTTCGGGTCAATTCGATTAAGGGACGTGTGGTCACTAAAGCAATGTTAGGACGCCTTAGTGGTAATCCTAATGTCTTAGATCATTTTTTTCCGAGGCAACCGTTTCGAGGAAACTTATGATCTTTGGACAAGAGGGCGACCTCTAAAACTTCCTATACTCAATGACCGCTTTCAAAGACAACCAAGTGAGGTGTACCCTAAGAGTGCACATGTGCGAGTGTATTGTTTTTCATTTATTTATCTTTGTACATGTCATGGGTTATCTATGTTGATTTTAAGTTCATACATTGGATCTTGTCATGCATTCCCTATTATCAAACATCTAACAGTGTATAGTTGCGGAAATTAAATCTAAACTATTACAAGGCGTCGGGTATTTACATCGCCAAAAACAAACCCTTTAATTTAAATTGCGGGAAGTAAAATAAAGCGATAAATAATTAAAGTCCTAATTAAAAGCTATTACATACCGGAAGCAATTACAATATTGGAATAAAATTGATCGCGTGCGAGAAATTAAATCAGCCGAGTTTTTAGGGTTTTGACCCTTTTTGAAAAGAAAGCATTTTTTGTTATTTTGAATTAAATAGAAATTAGATCTAAGTTAATAATTAAATTAATTAATTAATAAAATATTTTGGATTTTTTATATTTAAGAAAATAAAACAAATTGGTCAAAGTTATTGAAAACCTAATATTCTAAATTAATTTTAATTTATTGCAAAAATATTAAAATTGTACCTAATTAAAAACTAAATTAATTGACTAATATTTATTTACAAAAATAACGTGATGTATTTAATTTTAATAAAATAAAAAAAATATTTTTGGGTTTTCTGATTTTATGAGAAAAATAAATTATTAGGTTAATTAAAAAAAATAAAACAATTAAATAAAGGGAAATATAAAAAAGAAAAGAAATTAACCCATTGGGGGGGGGGGGGGGGGGGGTTAGGCCCAAATCCGGATGTATGATTGGCAATTTGTGGCCCAAAACGTTCAAGCCTGCTTTGACTTTGTTGATCCAGTGAGCGTCCATCGACTTTGGCGTATGGTGGACGTCATCTTGTGACCATCAGATTTGGCCTGAAGGTCATCTAGCGCCTGGGATCTGGAGGTCCATGGTATGCTACACTTGCTAAAACCACATGTAATTATCTGGAGAAAAATAAGACAAATATATTGGGGGACCTGGGATTCGAACCCAGGTCCCATAGGACTTTGTACAAGCGTACTAACCACCACGCCATTGTGTTTCTTTTGTTATGGGATTAGGTGACAATCATTATATTGGAAAATAAAGCAAATGCCTGAAAAATAAAAAAAATAGCGCGAGATTTAAAATTGGCCAATGAAGACAAGCCACGTCTTCGTCTTCTTCAACAAGACCTGGCCTTTTTTCCTGCGGATTTGGATTCGTAACAAAATCCGTGGCTTACTTCTAACATGAATTCCAGGCCACCTAAATACAAACTAAAAACACCAACGTGTTCGTCTCTCCTCCCTGAATACAACCATGGCCATTATTTGTCTTGATTTTTCCTGTATAAAAAATGCCTAAAAAACAAGAAACGAAAACCATAGTTTCGGGCACAGGGTTATAGGCTATGAAAACAAAATTAAATAATGCAGAAATGTTCTAAATGGATCGATTAGCATGATTGTGCAAACGATTTGTCCAAAAGATGCCAAAATGTGGGGTCAAGATTTCATGTTCAGAGCTATGTTCAAGACGACTTACAGTGCGTTCGGAGACGTTTCAAGGCTTTTTTTATTCCTTTGGCTTCAGTGGACGTCAGGCAAGGGAGCTACGTTGAGAGTTTGCCTTGAATTAGCCTCTAAGTATGATTTCCGTTTCAAGTTTTTCAAGCTTTTTTCCAAGTTTGGTTTGGCCGTTTTTGCAGCTTTTTGGTTGTGTTCTGTATGTCTCTAGCTTGTGTGTGTATATGGGAAGCAATTAGGTCAAGAATTAGGCTTTCAATCCATGTGAATTGATGACTTGAGATTTGATTTGATCACCATTAACAAAGCTTCCAAAATTATGCCAAATCCAAGATTTTGTTCACAATATGGCATGGTACAAATTTGATTGGGTGTATCATGATAATTAAGACCTGTAATGATAAAAAAGATCTTATCCCATCAATTTTTGGATTTTATTTGAATTAATATTGATTTAAAATGAATTAATTCAATAAAAATCAAATAAAATAGAAAAATTAATGAATGGACATGAAACTGAAGATATGACACGTGTGTGGTGTGACAAGATCAAATCAAGTTGAAACAGTGGGGCCATTTGGAAAAATTTGAAGTTTTGGGGATAGTTGGCTTTTGGCAATTTTGGAAAAATGCCCAACTTCAACAATGCATAACTTCTTCAATTTTGAACTTTTGGAAGTGTTCTTGGACTTTTTAGAAACCTTGAGATATCCTATAACCAACCCTTTTGGTCTCATATCATTTTGATATCCCATTCTCAAGTTATAAGCTTTGGCAAAAAGGGTATTTTTGTTGACTTTCAAAAATGACCTATAATGTCCAAATTCATAACTTCTTGTGATTGCATTTATTTATATTTGGGTGTGAAGATGGATTGTAGGAAATTGCATCCTCTTCAAAATGAGCTTTGGATGGGTCATTTATCATAAAGTATGAGAAAGTTATGCTTGGTCAAAGTTGAGTTGACTTTTCCTACAAAACCCTAATTTAGCAACTTTTGAATCTTGATGAATCTTGAGCAATCCTTGATGAATCATGATCAACCCTTGATCAAATGATGAATTATCCTTCAAAATGAGAATGTTGACAAAAAATCTTGAGTTTTGACTATTTGTAGGTCACAGTTGACTTTTGCCCTAGCACAGTCGATTCTTGGGCTTCTTGAACAATTGACTGACCAAACTTTCTCTGCAAGGCTTGGAATTTGACATGGATGGTCTTATGAACATATTAGGACATTGGAAAGAATTTGAGGCCATTTGGATGTAAGGACCTTGATGCAACACAAAACCCTAATTTGAGGTTGACTGCCTTAGGAGGTGATTTGACTGTCTAACTCTTGAGCTAACTTGAGTCACTTGGAGATTATTCTTGAAATGTCTTGAGAGATATGGGAGGTCAAATTTTGGGGTACAACAACTTGAGTTTTGAGTTTCTTAAGGAAATTTGTTTTGCAAAGGTCTCAAGTGGTTTCCATGGTTCATCAAAGGTCCTCAATAAGGTTCAAGACAAGTTTCAAATCTTACATCACAAGTTTGCTCAATCAATGGCTCAGATGATTGAAAATCATTTGTATGGGGTAAAAAGTCAATTGTGTTAAACATACAGTCAAACTTCAAGATTTTTGGTCAACATCAACATTTTGAAGTGATTTTATCAAAGGTTGATCATGATTCCTCAAGGAAAACCCTCAAAACATCAAAATCCAAGAATTGTCAAATTAGGGTTTCCTTATAAGAAGTCAAATGAACTTTGACCAAGCATAACTTTCACATGCTTCATCAAATTTCCACCAACCAAAGCCCATATTGAAGGAAATTCAATTCTCTATAACTTTTCTTTAAGACTCAAGTCCAAAAAATGCTTCATTTGAAAGATATGAGCTAATACATTATAGGTCATTTTTAAAAGTCAACAAAAGACAGTTTTTGTCAAGGAAACTCACATCAAGATAAAGTCTCCAAATGAAAAATTGATCAAAAGAGAAAGTTTATAGGACATCTTAGGATTTCCTAAAAGTCAAAGATCACCTTCAAAAGATGAAAATTGAGCAAGTTATGAGTTGCACAAGTTGAGAAATTTTGAGGAAATTCATGAAATGCAAATTGAGGAAAATTGTAATTTTTAACTAGTGGGCCTAGTTTTTGATGTTCAAACATATTCACAACACCTTAGAGGACCTCTAAGTCCATTCATACATTTCCTTGATTTTTATTTATATTTACTTTGATTCTATTTAATTTAAAAACAAATTAAATTAAATAAAATCACAAAAATCACGGGCTAATGCATATGGGCTTGATTTGGTCAACTTTGAAGCCCAATAATTTGTGCAACCCAGATGCAACCTGTCGAGGTTCATGTAGATTCAAAAGAGCAAGAAATCATGCAAAAGGGAAAGTTTTTAATTTGTTTGATTTTGGCTTTATTGGGGTCATTATGTCTTGATACCTTGCCATGTTTATCAACTCACTTTCTTTCTCTATATATACTGAGCCAAGGCAACTCAAATGGACCACAAATCATTGCTTAAGGAAGCTTCTCAAAAATCAACAAAAAATTCAAAAGTTAGGGCAAACATTAATTGTAGTTTCCAGCCATCTTCAACCAATTTTGGGCATTCAGTCGCCTTCCTGAGGGTACCGGGGATCTAACCAGGTCCTCATTCAAGCCTAAATGTGACCAAACACCTTCCCTATGATCCCACCGGTGAGGTAACGATTTTTGTTTTTGAATCTGAATTTTTATGTGCTTTTAACATGATCTTTCTATCCAAATGTGTTTGTTAGATCGTATAGAACAGGTTGGCACGACCACATGTGAGGTTAGGCGTCCCCTACAATAGATACCATCGTTAGGGTTTTGAGGATTAGGTTGCTCGTATCCCTGTAAATACTGGGTTTCATACCAAACCAATGCCATAGTTGAATTCGCAGCATATGATTTAGGGGGGTAGGTCGAACCTTGGGCTCTGATTTTATCTTTTTTGCATGTTTAATATTTTACGTGGCTGGAGAAGACGCCCGAAGGTTGACTCCGGCGTCCCTGAGATGAGTTGACTTCGGCCAGGGCTTACGTGAAATAAAGTAGTGTTTTAATTGGTTCATTCAAATTCCAAGGGACCCACTGATATGCGTGTGTTTGCTGATCTGGAACTAGCTGGCAGTTGATATTATAATGTTATCGTTTGATTATACTACCGGATGAATCACGCCACCCTAGTGGTAACACACATGCACTTAAGTCTCATATGCGCCTGGTCTTGGGTTCGAGCCAGGCGTGGGACATTTTATTTTCTTGATTTTATTTCACAGATTCGGTACAATGCCATCCAGCATACACATCATGCATCTCCAACCCTTGACCATCAGATCTCATTGTGATACGGTGGGAGAACTGACTTGGATTTGCGTTTGTTTTCTCACTTGTTCGGTTTAGCAAGAGTCGCCACCGACTTTTTATTTTATCCTAAGGAAAGGTCAAAAAGCACAGGAAAGACCTTTGAGATGTTTTTGTGGGTTCGGGGGGTAGATTATGAAAAGGGAAGGTGCTAGCACCCTTTTCATCCATGGTTATCCATGGTCTCTTAGTTACTCGTTTTAGATCATTTGCCTTTGCTTTTTCAATTGTTTGAAATGGTGCTTTGTGTGTGTGGTTTTGAAAATGTTTTGAAAAAGATGCCTTGTCTAGGCAACCTTTGTAATGCTTCTTGTTTGAATATATACAAAGGTGTGTGTCTTTTTGAAAAGATAATTCAATGTTTTGAAAGTTGTTTTTTGAAGTTGTGTTGTGGAGTGTGTTTTGAAAAATGGCAAGGATGTTTTGCAAGATTTTTTGATCAAGTAACTAAGAGTTTGTCTACCCTATTTTACTCAAAGATTTTTCTTATGTTTTAACCCTTTTAACAGTGTTGCTTCACCATTGTGTTTGGTGAACAACCTTGCGTTAGGATGTTAAACGGGACAGGCGTGGGTCATCGTATACAATCATTGAAGGCAACTTGTGAGATGCTCTAGCAATTTTGTTAGGGACGAGATCGTTTTATCGAAGGCAACATCGAGGGTCATCGAGGGACTACGATCTTTGTTTATCGAAGGGACATTTTCTAGAGTGTCTCATACTCGAGGGACATGATTGCATTTTCCGAGGCAACAAGCGAGGCTACCCTAGAGGTGCAAATGTGAATGGTGTATTGATTTTCATGCATTTATCTTGTATTAAGTTGTTTAGCGATTGATTTTGAATCTTCGTATACAAACCCTAATTATTATACAGCATATGGAAAGCGATAAATTGCGGGAATTTAAAGTATAAGTTATTACAAACAAGTATCCGGGGATGGGGGTACAAATGTTTACAAATGGGGATGAGTCTTATCATAATAATGTCCAAATATTATTTACAACCAAATCGAATCGTCGCATTCTCAATGTAAAAAAAAAAAAAGGTATAAGAATCAAAGAGAATCAAAAGTATTGTGAGATGTATGTGATTATTTACAAATGATCAAATAAAATGTTAACCTAATGAAAATTAAGTGTTTATTATTATTTTTGTGTTTTTGTTAGTTTTATATAGAAATTTATATATATATATATATATATATATATATATATATATATATATATATATATATATATATATATATATATATATATATATATATATATATATATATATATATATATATATATATATATATATATATATAAAGATTAATTAAACAAAGAGTTTTAAAACAAAGATAAATTAATCTATTATTTACATGCCTTTAAATGCAATGAATATTAAAAAAGAGCTATTAAGAATATTTTATACAAAAAAAAGTTAATATGTTATTTTTATTTAACAAAAAGAATTAGGTTATAGAAAAATGAAAATATGGTGATAAACATATTTGTTTTAAAACATTTAAAAGAGACAAGGGTAAATGGGCTTTAGGTTGTATGCATTTGGCCCAAAATGAAGAATGAAAGAGAACAAGGGGGGGGGGGGTGTAGGCGCCAGAACGGGTTTGGGCCTTAGTGATTTGTGGGGCAGAAGCCCAATTGAAATGTACATCTCTTTTTTTCTGTAGGGTTTGAACAAACTGTTTTCAGAATCTAGGGTTTGGAGTTTTGTACAGCGACGCCCTTCTCCTCTCATCTTCGTCCTCTTCATCGTTCTCAAACACCAAGAGCAACTGAATGTCCTCTCCCCTCGCCTTAGGCCACCAGAACGCCACCTCCAACCTCTCCTCCCCGTGATTGTACAAGGCGGCTATTTAAAAAGGTATTATTCATTCTAATACGCGTTTTAGGGTTTAGGTTCGTGCATGTTTAACTTTTACATGTTTTGATCTTTGATGCTTATGTTTGTGTGAGGTACAAAAATAAAGTGGGAAAGGAAAGTAATACCTTTGGGGTTTCGTTTCTCGGAGAGTGGAAGGTTGAGAGGGAGCTTGGAATGGCGGCGCTCTAGGGTGGCCGAAGGAGGGAGAAGCGTGATGACGCAGTTCTGGTACTTTGTATCTTTAGCTTTTCTTGAATTGTTTTGTGATGAGATATTTCTGAAAACACTTGAATGATGAATTCTCTTTTCTTCTTATCTGAACATTGGCTTTTGATGATGAGTACTTTTGAAATGTTTGTTATTGTTGTTGTTGATTTGGATGGTTGTTTGGTAAGGCAGGTTTTAACAGGCTTACTGTTTAATTTGAGGCAGGCTTGTGTTAGTTTGCTTTTCTGAGTTTGAGTAGGCTTGCAAGTTTTTGGTAAGTTTTTTGGCAGGTTTGAATAGATTATTTGAAGGTGGGCTTGAATGGTTTGGTTTTTACAGGTCTTGCAAGTTGATAACTTGCAGTTGTTTTTGGTCACAGGTTTGGAGGCTAGTAAGGTTTTAGCAGGTTTTGCAAGTTGATAACTTGCAGTTGTTTGGTCACAGGTTTGGAGGCTTTGTTGAAAGCAGGATGTCTTGCTTCTGGTTTGCTTGCAGTTGCAGTTTGTGGGTGGCAAGCTTGAGATGCAGTTGAACTGGCTTGTATGATTTTGTGTTGGGAAGTCAGGTTTATGCAGGTTGAAATGGCTTTTAGGAAGCCTGGAAGTTATGCACGCTTGAAGGCTTGTTACTTCAGCTTGCATTCTTTAGTTCTGAAGGCAGGCTTATGCTTCTGTAGGTTTGTGTTTGAACAAGTTTGAAGGCTTTGAGGCAGGTTTTTATAACTTGCAGTTTTGCTTGTAGTTTACAGTTTGTGGTCCTCTCTCTTGAACTGTTTTTCCTGTTCTATTCTTATATCCTTTAAGCCTTCCAAAACTGCAAACCTCTTTCTTCACTCTCTTTCTCTCTCCATAAAAGCATCTTTTGCTTAATATATTTTTAATCTGAAAAGCTTGTTTTGGCCAGAATGTGATGATGAATAATGACAAGCCTTCTTGCTTGTATCTTGGTTTACCTCTGCATTTTCCATATTTCTGCATTGATAGTTTTTTTGACAGCTTTTGCACTTGTTTGACAGTTTTGTGTACTTGGTTTGGACAACTTTGTGTACTTAGTTTGCTTTTGTGCAACTTGGTTTGCTTTTGGTTGACTAGTGCAGTTTGTTGTTCAGTTTGACATTGTGCAGCCTTGTGCCTTCTTTGTGCAACCTTGTGCCTTGTATCTTTGCATTTAATTGATTGTATGCTTTGCACATTATTTTACTTTCCTCTTTGTGAACCAAGAAGAGAAATCTTCTTGTGATTTGCAAAGAGGACAAGAAAAACATGACGAAACCAAAAACAATCTGATTTCGACCAACAAGCTTTAATGATGATCCTTTTATTTATCTGCTTAAAATTGCTTTTCAATTTATCTGCACTGATTCCTTTTTCTGTTTTTGCAGGTAAATGCCAGTTGGATAATGGAAGAAGCAGTAGAAGATAGAAGACTTCAAGAGAACTTAGACTGTAGATTTATTTTCTTTTTATTGTAATAAATATTATTGTAAACACTATAAATAAATTTACAGTATTCGAATAACATTTGTAATAAAATTTAAAATAAATAAAAAGTCTTTGTCAGATATTTCATTCTTTCTTTTGCACTGTTTATTTAATTATTTAAGTCTCTTGAATTAAAATAACTGGAAATGCATCCCAATAATTTTAACTCAGATAAGATAAATAATCAATAAAATTTGCAGTCTCGCAACCTTGCATTAACCATAATACGCCCGGCATTCCAATTAATCATACGCTTTGTACAGTTAAGCAAACAAACATCCATACACCTTTCACTTCACTGATCAAACCAATGCTTCAAACTTTCAATCAAAAGCCTCCGCTCCTATCCCAAATGTTTAGGTTTTGAGAAATAAACAGCAATCTTGAACAAGCGTAAAAACAATGTAACAGTCAATTGAAATACTGTGGATTCAAATTTTTCTGAGAAATGCGTGCGAAAAAACCCTAATTCCAGATTTGCCGTCAAAGAAAAGTCTGCTTGATCAATTCTTGAGCCAAACTCAACCAAATCAAAAGAAACCCTAATTCTGGATAGACTGATAAGAAAAATCCGTTTGACTGATTCAAAATCAATGGAAACCCTAATTTTGGATAGACTGATAAGAAAAATTTGTTTGACTGATTCTTGAGCCAATCTGAAAAAATCAGGGAAAACCCCGAAGTTGTGATTTCTTGTGAAAAATGGAGGGCAAATTTTGGGGTACAACAGTTGCCCCTATTCAATCTTCTTGAACCTGAAGAGTTAGATTGGTAATTTTTCTGTTCGCGACTCGAAGGTAAAAGAATGATTGGACACTAGAGTGCCCAAAAAATTTGCACTCGTCGAAGCGTAGTTGGGGGAATGGGCTTAACGATGCCATTTGGAGATGTGACAGAATCTTGTCGGAGATGGGCTTAAAGATGTCATCTGGAGATATGACAGAATCTTGTCGAAGATGGGCTTAAAGATGCCATCTAAGAATGTTTATTGAACTGTATGTCGTTGATGAGTGGGTGAGTATCAGAAAGGTATCCATGTTTGGAACATCTCTGAACTGGGGGTCTGAATAAGCAATAGATTGACATCTATGTTTGGAGAATCCGTAAACTGTTTTCAGAAGTTGAGTCTGAAAAGCGATAAATTAACATCCGTGTTTGGAGGCATCTGTAAACTGTTTTCAAAAGTTGAATCTGAACAAGCGATATATTAACATCCGTGTTTGGAGGCATCCGTAAACTGTTTTCAGAAGTCTTGAAGTTGAATAAGCAATAGATTAACATCCGTGTTTGGAGGCATCCGTAAACTGTTTTCAAAAGTTGAATCTGAACAAGCGATAGATTAACATCCGTGTTTGGAGAATCCGTAAACTGTTTTCAGAAGTTGAAATTGAATAAGAAATAGATCAGCATCCGTGTTTGGAGGCATCCGTAAACTGTTTTCAAAAGTTGAATCTGAACAAGCGATAGATTAACATCCGTGTTTGGAAGCATCCGTAAACTGTTTTCAGAAGTATTAAAGTTGAATAAGCAATAGATTAACATCTGTGTTTGGAGGCATCCGTAAACTGTTTTCAAAAGTTGAATCTGAACAAGCGATAGATTAACATCCGTGTTTGGAGGCATCCGTAAACTGTTTTCAAAAGTTGAATCTGAACAAGTGATAGATTAACATCCGTGTTTGGAGAATCCGTAAACTGTTTTCAGAAGTTGAAATTGAATAAGCAATAGACCAGCATCCGTGTTTGGAGGCATCCGTAAATTGTTTTCAAAAGTTGAATCTGAACAAGCGATAGATTAACATCCGTGTTTGGAAGCATCCGTAAACTGTTTTCAGAAGTCTTGAAGTTGAATAAGCAATAGATTAACATCCGTGTTTAGAGGCATCCGTAAACTGTTTTCAAAAGTTGAATATGAACAAGCGATAGATTAACATCCGTGTTTGGAAGCATCCGTAAACTTTTTTCAGAAGTCTTGAAGTTGAATAAGCAATAGATTAACATCCGTGTTTGGAGGCATCCGTAAACTGTTTTCAAAAGTTGAATCTGAACAAGCGATAGATTAACATCCGTGTTTGGAGGTATCCGTAAACTGTTTTCAGAAGTCTTGAAGTTGAATAAGCAATAGATTAACATCCGTGTTTGGAGGCATCCGTAAACTGTTTTCAAAAGTTGAGGTCTGTATGAGCAGCAGAATGACTACCGTGTCTGGTGCGTATCTGGACTGTATCTAACATTGAGATATGTATGAGTAGTAGAATGACCACCGTGTCTGGGGTGTATCTGTATTGTAACCGAGATCTGGATGAGTGACAGAATGACTTCCGTGGCGATTGCACTGGGGAGAATCGAGTTGTTGGTGTAAGGGACAAAATGGCATCCGTGTCTGGCGCGTATCTGAACTTTGAGGTTGATAGTTGAATCTAAGCGAGGGATATAATAGCGGCCGTGTCTGGGGCGTATCTAGCCTGTATCGGATTTCTGAAGTCTGAATGAGTAATAGAATGACCGCCGTGTCTGGGATGTATCTGTACTGTATTTTGACTTGAAATTCTGAATGAGTAATAGAATGATCGCCGTGTCTGGGGTGTATCCGTACTGTATCTGAACAATTGTTAACAAAAGCCTTTTAATCTTATCCTGAAAAGGTTAAAATGTTAGCCAAAACACCAAGTTATGCTGCATGGTATGTATGATGCAATGAATTGTGTTTTATCAATGTTTATGATATATGAATGTAATGGATGTGCATGTAAGCTAAGTAGTTGTCTTGCTGAGGAAAATAAATCCTTGATAGTGAAATTTTTGACTGCTGCTGGGGAAAGTAAATCCTTGACTGCTGCAGGGGATTGAAAATCCTTTGATCGTTAAAATGAGAAGTCCTGGGACCACTGTTTGGGAAATCAGAAGTTTTGGGTTGTATGCCAATCTACTGGGGATTCCTGTTTTGAGGAGATCTTCACTGGGGAATATCTGAATACTTTGTGAGGTACTGAGAATGAGAGTCTTCATTCTGCTTGGGGAATAAGAATTCTGCGGGGAATAGCCATACTGTTGAAAGTAGCTGTCCTGTTGGAGAGTAAAACTCAGGATTCTGGAAAAAGCTTATTCCTGTCTGGAGAAGTTCATGTTTAGGTCGTATGCCTCTTTAAGAATGAGAATCTTCACTCTGTTGGGGATACCAGAAATTCAGATGTTATACCACTTTGAGAAATGAGAATCTTCATTCTGTCGGGAATACCAGGAGGTTGGGTGTATGCCAATCTACTGGGGAAGCCAAAATGAGAATCTTCATTTGGGTCTTGGGTCATAAGATTGGGTGTATACCAATCTTCTGAGGTTTTAAGGATGAGAATCTTCATTCTTGAGAGAAACATATTTTTAGGAGCTTCAGTTGTCCGTTATTCTGTTGGTGGCTGTAACTTCCAACAGGTGATGAAGGAATTTTTAACGACTGTGAATTCCAACAGGTGATGGAGGAATTTTTTTGATGATCGTAACTTCCAGCAGGTGATGAAGGAAATTTTGAACGACCGTTCAACTTGTAAGGTAATTTGTTTTGGAGAATAAATCCTTGACAAATGTTGGGGAAATAAACCCATGACTGTTGGTCTGCTTAGAGAAGTGATAAACTTCTCAAAGACGTTTGAACTTCTTTTCAGAAAGATTTTGGAGAGGTTTCATCACTGCCCCTAGTATCAGATGTTTGTGGCGCTTTCCAGGAAATTTGGACTATGCGTAACCCTTTGTTGAGATTGACGTTCAAATGCCCCAAGTGATGGTGAGGGAGACTTGCCCCAGGTTAACCTGTAATTGAGAGATTTTTTGAAATCTTGACTAGACTGCCCCAGGTTCACTGAGCTTTGAAAGATTTGTTGAAATCTTGACTGGACTGCCCCAGGTTCACTGGACAATACTATATCAAATCCCCTTTTGTTGATAGGAGATTTTTGTAGCGGAAGTGTCATCCCACTTGAAGTAATTTTATTCACCGAGAGAGTTTTCGTTCCTCCGAACATTCACTGTGTGAATTTCTTCGCTGTCAAACAAATAACCATGTGCAAACAACGATATTCAAATAATGCAAAGTTTATGTTTGTCTCGAAGTTTTGAAAAATGCGTTTTTTAGCAGAAAACTTTTTATAAGACAAATTCAACACAAGATTTAGAGCAAAGCCTTACAGGAGTCAGGATACCTTTTGTAACAGTATGCTTTCGAACTAACCCATGCTTCAATTAGGACTTTCGAAGGGTTGTAACGTGGCTTGGTTCACAGTTTAAGAAACAAAGGATAAAGGCTCAAAGTATATTTGTACCCACCCGCTCTTCGTGATGTTCTTCAATCCTAGACTCATTTAATTTTTGCGTCGAACTCTATTCGAGTTTGGAACGACATTTTGGGTGATTGTTCACCAGTTGAATTTATTGGAAGGCAATCATTTTTGCAACATTTTTCATGTTTGCTGAGGATTTATAGTGACCTCTTTCTTTTGATTTGTTATCCCTAATTTTTGCCTGACTGTTCTGGTTTTCGAGATTACAGTCAGCGGGATGTCCCAGCTTTCTTGAGCCTCCTTTGTAGGTTTTGGCTCATTGGGCTTTTCTCTTTTGAGAGATAATGACTTCCTATGAGATAAAGAACCATCAATGTATTTTGGTTTCAAAGGAAATGTTTTTAATGTCATTCGTTGTATTACAAGCTGAGAGTTTGCGACTTTCAATGCACAATATTTTGAATTAACTGAGAGACTACCCTGCCCCAGGTTTAAATCAAAGGTTTCAATTTGTTTAAAAAAGAAAACTCCTACTTCTTTGGCTCGAAGGGGTTGACTAGGGATTATCTTCCTTATAACTCCAGCGTTTAGGATTTGAAAGAAACGCATGTACATCGTCAGCAAGGTCTGTTCAAAAGCATATTGTATGAGATTATGGCATTGTTTCGTCATCCTCCCTCTAAAGGCTTGTAGCTTTTTTTTTGCAAGAGTTAAATGTTGTAAAGCAGAAAGCATAATTCAAGAATAGTGAAAACGATTGGATGAATTCAAGACAAACATATGCAATGCATTAATGAAACAGAGTTTAACATCATCAGATAATTGTTTGAATAACAAAAGAAATTACAACTTGAAAAATTCAAATGGAACAAAAGTATCTCAGTTCGAGCTTTGTCATTTCAGGTGAAGAACGCTTAGCGGGATATTTTCATCTCGCCATCCGGCATGAATTCCAGCACTCCTTCGTCAATCAAGTCTTGGATCTTGTTTTTCAAAGCCCAACAGTCATCGGTGTCATGTCCAGGACTATGGGAGTGGTATACACAAAATGCATCGGGGTGATAGCTAGGAGTAGAGGTATTGGGCTTCCGAATAGGATCCCTTAAAGCAAGTATATTGACCTCCAACAAGCGTTTCAGTATTAGAGATGATGGTATGTCAGTCTCAGAGAAATGTCTTCCAGACGTATTTTTCTTACGCCGATTACCCTGTTGACGCTGACGAGGTCGTTGTTGGGCTTGTGACCCTGAAGCAAGTTGAGGAGCTTTTCCCTTGTCTTCTTGTCTCAAAGGAGGTTGAATGATGACTTGATCTTCAACCCTAGTTGTTTTCCCCGCTTGGTTGTCTCGAAGAAGTTTGTTGACGAGAACCCTGAGCTCCTCTTGTGTTTGAGCCAAGTCTTGAATGAGATCCATCTGGCCCACCAGTTGTCCCATCATCTGGATCTTCATTGTTGCCAGTTCAATCTGCAGCTCTTCCAACTGATCATTCCTGACACTGCTTGAATTCCCTAGGACCATGCTCCCTGTGAGGAGAGCTTTCACTTCTTCTTGCCCCTGAGACAGGTTCAAGAACATTTCTTGAAGCTGAGTGTTTTGATCCTGGATATCTTTGACAGTCCTCTCTAGAGCCATCTCTTACTGAAATAAACAGTAGGAGAATAAGGAAACATGAAAAGGAAATCCTGTTATGATACAATGCATGACATGTGGATGCATGTTTTCAAGAATCTCGCGGGGTAAACACAAGAAAATGTTAGAGATTGAACTTTGATCAACATCTTTGATTGGAGAGCTTTGTATCGGTGGATGTCTTTCTGCGAGAATCAAGCTCACCATGTCAAGTGGGTCATAGCCCCTGATTCAAGTTGTTGCACTTGATCTTTGACGGTGTTTATTTAGAGGCAAAATGAAACCTCTCACCCTTTGGTAGATGTCTGGTTCAACGTGACCCTGTATCAAAAGACCCTCGAGATCCTTGAAATGGTTATTGAAAATGCTATGGTATGATGTTATGATGTTATGTACATGTATGCAAAAGTAAGCAAGTGTATATACAGACAGTCATATTCACACAAAGCAAACAAGTCCTTAGGTTTAGGCTTGCATGGGGTTTGTAGGTAAGTACCCTCTTGAAGTTAGTTGGCTCAACCTGTCCTAAAATAGAAACCGGGTTCTAAGGAGCTCAATATCACTGGATTATTTTTTGTGTTCATTGTTTTGGTTTAGCCACTTAACCGGCGACCAAAATATTCCAAGAAAACAATCCTTAATGAGTGTAGTATCGAGTATCTACCAACTTTGGACTGCACCAAAGTCGATCATCTCACTACCCTAAAAAGGCCAAGATGGTCAAGTAAGGTTCTAAGAGTTCGTTAGTGCTTCATGACATCACTCAGCGGCCCCGTATTCTCTTTGATTAACTCAAAGGCTACCGATACCCACAAGTATGTCACACTAACATAGCTACTGCTTCAACCATGTCGGTATACCCCGCACAGTTCCCTCACAGTTTATTGCTACTTACCTAAAAGGTGCCCCCAAATCCGGGTGTAGGATTTAAACAAACCCAAACAAGGAACCCAAAAAGTAAAGAAATCAAAGCAATCAAGGTAAGCAAGTAAAGGTGATCTAAAACCCTAAGGTAAACCCACTTTTAGAAAGATATCCCCAGCAGAGTCGCCAGTTCTGTGATACGGTGGGAGAACTGACTTGGATTTGCGTTTGTTTTCGCACTTGTTCGGTTTAGCAAGAGTCGCCACTGACTTTTTATTTTATCCTAAGGAAATCAAAAAGCACAGGAAAGACCTTTGAGATGTTTTCGTGGGTTCGGGGAGTAGATTATGAAAAGGGAAGGTGCTAGCACCCTTTTCATCCATGGTTATCCATGGGCTCTTAGTTACTCGTTTTAGATCACTTGCCTTTGCTTTTTCAATTGTTTGAAATGGTGCTTTGTGTGTGTGGTTTTGAAAATGTTTTGAAAAAGATGCCTTGTCTAGGCAACCTTTGTAATGCTTCTTGTTTGAATATATACAAAGGTGTGTGTCTTTTTGAAAAGATAATTAAATGTTTTGAAAGTTGTTTTTTGAAGTTGTGTTGTGGAGTGTGTTTTGAAAAATGGCAAGGATGTTTTGCAAGATTTTTTGATCAAGTAACTAAGAGTTTGTCTACCCTATTTTACTCAAAGATTTTTCTTATGTTTTAACCCTTTTACCAGTGTTGCTTCACCATTGTGTTTGGTGAACAACCTTGTGTTAGGATGTTAAACGGGACAGGCGCGGGTCATCGTATACAATCATTAAAGGCAACTTGTGAGATGCTCTAGCAATTTTGTAAGGGACGAGATCATTTTATCGAAGGCAACATCGAGGGTCATCGAGGGACTACGATCTTTGTTTATCGAAGGGACATTTGCTAGAGTGTCTTATACTCGAGGGACATGATTGCATTTTCCGAGGCAACAAGTGAGGCTACCCTAGAGGTGCAAGTGCGAATGGTGTATTGATTTTCATGCATTTATCTTGTATAAAGTTGTTTAGCGATTGATTTTGAATCTTCGTATACAAACCCTAATTACTGTACAGCATATGGAAAGCGATAAGTTGCAGGAATTTAAAGTCTAAGTTATTACAAACAAGTATCCGGGGATGGGGGTACAAATGTTTACAAATGAGGATGAGTCTTATCAGAATAATGTCCAAATATTATTTACAACCAAATCGAATCGTCGCATTCTCAATGTAAAAAAAACAAGGTATAAGAATCAAAGAGAATCAAAAGTATTGTGAGATGTATGTGATTATTTACAAATGATCAAATAAAATGTTAACCTAATGAAAATTAAGTGTTTATTATTATTTTTGTGTTTTTGTTAGTTTTATATAGAAATTTATATATATATATATATATATATATATATATATATATATATATATATATATATATATATATATATATATATATATATATATATATATATATATATATATATATATATATATATATATATATATATATATATATATATATATATATATATATATATATATATATATATATATATATATATATAAAGAGATTAATTAAACAAAGAGTTTTAAAACAAAGACAAATTATTAAAAATCTATTATTTACATGTCTTTAAATGCAATGAATATTAAAAAAGAGCTATTAAGAATATTTTATACAAAAAAAAGTTAATATATTATTTTTATTTAACAAAAAGAATTAGGTTATAGAAAAATGAAAATATGGTGATAAACATATTTGTTTTAAAACATTTAAAAGAGAAAAGGGTAAATGGGCTTTAGGTTGTATGCATTTGGACCAAAATGAAGAATGAAAGAGAACAGGGGGGGGTGTAGGAGCCAGAACGCGTTTGGGCCTTAGTGATTTGTGGGGCAGAAGCCCAATTGAAATGTACAGATCTTTTTTCTTTAGGGTTTGAACAAACTGTTTTCAGAATCTAGGGTTTGGAGTTTTATACAGCGGCGCCCTTCTCCTCTCATCTTCGTCCTCTTCATCGTTCTCAAACACCAAGAGCAACTGAATGTCCTCTCCCCTCACCTTAGGCCACCAGAACGCCACCTCCAACCTCTCCTCCTCGTGATTGTACAAGGCGGAGATTTTAAAAGGTATTATTCATTCTAATACGCGTTTTAGGGTTTAGGTTCGTGCATGTTTAACTTTTACATGTTTTGATCTTTGATGCTTATGTTTGTGTGAGGTACAAAAAGAAAGTGGGAAAGGAAAGTAATACCTTTGGGGTTTCGTTTCTCGGAGAGTGGACAGTGGAGAGGGAGCTTGGAATGGAGGCGCTCTAGGGTGGCCGGAGGAGGGAGAAGCGTGATGACGCAGTTCTGGTACTTTGTATCTTTAGCTTTTCTTGAATTGTTTTGTGATGAGATATTTCTGAAAACACTTGAATGATGAATTCTCTTTTCTTCTTATCTGAACATTGGCTTTTGATGATGAGTACTTTTGAAATGTTTGTTATTGTTGTTGTTGATTTGGATGGTTGTTTGGTAAGGCAGGTTTTAACAGGCTTGCTGTTTAATTTGAGGCAGGCTTGTGTTAGTTTGCTTTTCTGAGTTTGAGTAGGCTTGAAAGTTTTTGGTAAGTTTTTTTGGCAGGTTTGAATAGATTATTTGAAGGTGGGCTTGAATGGTTTGGTTTTTCCAGGTCTTACAAGTTGATAACTTGCAATTGTTTTTGGTCACAGGTTTGGAGGCTAGTAAGGTTTTAGCAGGTTTTGCAAGTTGATAACTTGCAGTTGTTTGGTCACAGGTTTGGAGGCTTTGTTGAAAGCAGGCTGTCTTGCTTCTGGTTTTCTTGCAGTTGCAGTTTGTGGGTGGCAAGCTTGAGATGCAGTTAAACTGGCTTGTATGATTTTGTGTTGGGAAGGCAGGTTTATGCAGGTTGAAATGGCTTTTAGGCAGGCTGGAAGTTATGCAGGCTTGAAGGCTTGTTACTTCAACTTGCATTCTTTGGTTCTGAAGGCATACTTATGCTTCTGTAGGTTTGTGTTTGAACAAGTTTGAAGGCTTTGAGGCAGGTTTTTATAACTTGCAGTTTTGCTTGCAGTTTACAGTTTGTGGTCCTCTCTCTTGAACTGTTTTTCCTGTTCTATTCTTATATCCTTTAAGCCTGCCAAAACTGCAAACCACTTTCTTCACTCTCTTTCTCTCTCCATAAAAGCATCTTTTGCTTAATATATTTTTAATCTGAAAAGCTTGTTTTGGCCAGAATGTGATGATGAATAATGACAATCCTTCTTGCTTGTATCTTGGTTTACCTCTGCATTTTCCATATTTCTGCATTGACAGTTTTTTTGACAGCTTGTGCACTTGTTTGACAGTTTTGTGTACTTGGTTTGGACAACTTTGTGTACTTAGTTTGCTTTTGTGCAACTTGGTTTGCTTTTGGTTGACTAGTGCAGTTTGTTGTTCAGTTTGACATTGTGCAGCCTTGTGCCTTCTTTGTGCAACCTTGTGCCTTGTATCTTTTCATTTAATTGATTGTATGCTTTGCACATTATTTTACTTTCCTCTTTGTGAACCAATAAGAGAAATCTTCTTGTGATTTGCAAAGAGGACAAGAAAAACATGACGAAACCAAAAACAATCTGATTCCGGCCAACAAGCTTTAATGATGATCTTTCTATTTATCTGCTTAAAATTGCTTTTCAATTTATCTGCACTGATTCCTTTTTCTGTTTTTGCAGGTAAATGCCAGTTGGATAATGGAAGAAGCAGTAGAAGATAGAAGACTTCAAGAGAACTTAGACTGTAGATATATTTTCTTTTTATTGTAATAAATATTATTGTAAACACTGTAAATAAATTTACAGTATTCGAATAACATTTATAACAACATTTAAAATAAATAAAAAGTCTTTGTCAGATATTTCATTCTTTCTTTTGCACTGTTTATTTAATTATTTAAGTCTCTTGAATTAAAATAACTGGAAATGCATCCCAATAATTTTAACTCAGATAAGATAAATAATCAATAAACTTTGCAGTCTGGCAACCTTGCATTAACCATAATACGCCCGACATTCCAATTAATCATACGCTTTGTATAGTTAAGCAAACAAACATCCATACACCTTTCACTTCACTGATCAAACCAATGCTTCAAACTTTCAATCAAAAGCCTCCGCTCCTATCCCAGATGTTTAGGTTTTGAGAAATAAACAGCAATCTTGAACAAGCGTAAAAACAATGTAACAGTCAATTGAAATACTGTGGATTCAAATTTTTCTGAGAAATGCGTGCGAAAAAACCCTAATTCCAGATTTTCCGTCAAAGAAAAGTCTGCTTGATCAATTCCTGAGCCAAACTCAACCAAATCAAAAGAAACCCTAATTCTGGATAGACTGATAAGAAAAATCCATTTGACTGATTCAAAATCAATGGAAACCCTAATTTTGGATAGACTGATAAGAAAAATCCGTTTGACTGATTCTTGAGCCAATTTGAAAAAATCAGGGAAAACCCTGAAGTTGTGATTTCTTGTGAAAAAGGGAGGGCAAATTTTGGGGTACAACACTCATCAAAGTCAGATCCAATGCCTCAAGCGCACACCCCACTATGCACCTTCAGGGAGCCTCCCTCATCAGATCTAACGCAAACGCCCGGGCTCTCTGATTTGGGCCTAGGGATTTCTGATCTTGCAAGCCCATTTGATTTATTTCTTTGTTTTAATTTATCATTTTCTCTTTTTTAACCAATTTTTTTAAATCAGAAAAATAACACAAAAAAAACAAGAAAATCGTAAAAAAAACATTAGATTTAAGTTATATTAATTAATTTAATTTTTTGTTAAATTTAATTAGATTAATTTAAATCACTTTGAGTTTATTTTTGTTAATTAAAAAATTAGTTATATTTAGGTTTATTATCATAAAGCATTTTTCTAAATAAAAAAAAAAACATTTTTTCTAATCTTAGAAATTTTTAGGTTTTTCTTAATACTTCTTCCCTCTACAATCTCCGCGCGCTCGTTTATTTTTCGCATTTATTTTCATGAATTATTGTAATTGTCAAAAGGGATGTAATAGTTTAAAATAGGACTTTTCACATTTTTTCTTCCCCCCATTTATGGTTTGTATTTCCCCTATCCCCGAAGCGATGTAATAGCTTAGACTTTACTTCCTGCATTTTAATTTTTGCTCTTATGTATATATTTAACTGCTAGATGTATGTTAATAGGTTTACATGATAAGATTTAAAAGTAAATGATAGAAAACCTAAACATCCAAAGATAAAGATAACTGAAACACAACACACTTTGCACACGCGCACCTCTAAGGTACCTCCACTTGTTGCCTTCGAAAAACAAAACAGTCATATCTCTCGAACGTGGGACGTTTTAGCAAAGACCCTTTGGTTACAAGATCATAGTCCCTCGATGACCCTTTGATGCTTCCTCAGTAAATGATCTTGATACCTTAGGGAAATTTTTAAAAAGTCTTATAAGTTGTTTTCATGACTGTACGGTGACCCGCGCCCGTCCCTCAAAACATCCAATGATAGGGCTACCTGCTAATTAATGGTAGGATAGCACTATCTAAAGGAAAAGAGGAAAAGAACAAATACCTTTTGAGTAGGTAGATAGCTTATAGTTACTTGCTCATAAAATAAAACAATTTCTCACACATACACTTTTTTTTCTTCTAAATATTTTCAAAGACAAAACACTTTGTATGCATTCTCAACGATACGAGAATCATTACAAAGTTTTCCGCACTAAGGCATCTTTTCAAAATATTTTAAAAATACACTTACTCAAAAAAGAATTTTCACAAAGTGAGCTAGAAACTAAGATCCCTTAGATAACTACTGATGAAAAGGGTGCTAACACCTTCCCTTTTCATAACCTACTCCACTTACTCAGAAAAAATCTCGAAAGGTCTTTCCTGTTCTTTTCACCCTTTCCTTTATTGGATAAAAGAAAAGTCGGTGGTGACTCTTGGTAACTGCAACATTTGCGATAAAATGCGAAACCTAAAATTCAGTTCTCACACCATATTAACATTTGTAATAACTTTAATTAGGGTTTATTGCTTTTCTCTCCATTCATAAAATTTGTACCCCCATTCCTAAAGCATTGTAAAAGCGTAGGATATTTAATTTCCGCACTTTACTATTTTGTAATTCCCCTAAAGCCTTATAATAGCGTAGGACATTTAATTTCTACAATTTACCGCTTTCCTTATTATTATTATTAGTTTAATAGGATTGTATCGCAAGATCTTAAAATCAATACTAGACAACCTAATCCAAGATTAATACTTGAATCACAACACACTTGACACACTCACACCTCTAGGGTAATCTCACTTGTTGCCTTCGGATAAAAACAGTCATGTCCCTCGAGCGTGGGAGGCTTTAGCAAAGTTCCTCGACTAAAAGATCGTAGTCCCTCGATGACCCTTTGATGTTGCCTTCGGTAAACGATCTTAGTCCCTTATGACAATTGCTAAAGCATCCTACAAGTTGCCTTCTATGACTGTACGATGACCCACGCATGTCCCTCAACATCCAATGGTAGGGCTTCCTACTAAGTAATGGTAGGATAGCGCTATCTAAAGGAGGAGGAAAAGAAAGAAGACTTTTTGAGTAGGTAGATAGCTCATAATCGCTTGCTCACAAACAAAAACATCTCTCTTCACACAAACACTTTCTGAAATATTTTCAAAAACAAACACTTTGCATGCGTTCTCAACGATACGAGAATCATTACAAAATTTGTCGAAATTAGGAATTTTTTAAAATATTTTCAAACAAAACACAAACACAAAGCATTTCAAAAGTAAGCTAGCAATTAAGAGCCCGTAGATAAATATGGATGAAAAGGGTACTAACACCTTCCCTTTTCATAACCTACCCCCTTACTCAAAAAATTCTCAAAAGTCTTTCCTGTTCTTTTCACCCTTTCCTTTATTGGATAAAAGAAATGACAACGGCGACTCTTGCTATCCGCAACATTTGCAATAAAACACAAAACCAAAAAGTCAATTCTTCCACCGTGTTGTACCCAAAAATTTTCCCTCTCTTTTCTCAAGACATTTTCCCACAAGGATTTTCAAAAGTCCAAGTTTACACAAGTACGATTGGATTTTTAATACTCCATAGATCATATTGGGCTCTCAAGCATCAAATCAAAGAAGAACAATTTTGCCTTAATTCATAAGATTCGATTTGGCATCTAAAATCCTTCGAGCAAGCTTTGTCTCACAAGCTTCGATTGGGCATTTGGCCTCCTTCGATGCAAGCTTGGTTCACAAGTTTCGATTGGACATTTGGCCTCCTTCGATCAAGTTTAATTCACAAAGCTTCTACTGAGCATTGGCTGCTTCTGGCTTGATTTCGATTCACAAGGCAAGTATATCCTTCAGGCTTGCTTTCGATTCACTAGGAAAATACTTCCTTCATGTTTGCCTTCGATTCACAAGGCAAGAAATTCTTTCATGAGTGCTTCGATTCACAAAGCAGTGGCCTCCTACAGGTCTGCTTCGATTCAAAATACAATGGCATCCTACAGGCTTGCTTCAATTCACAAAGCAGTGGCCTCCTGCATGATTGCTTTGATTCACAAAGCAGTGGCCTCCTACATGCTAAGCTTCTATTGGACAATGGCTATCTTCATGCGTGCTTTGATTCACAAAGCAATGGCTTACCTCATGCTAGTTGTGATTCCACATCTAAACCCTCTAACATATAATTTCTACACTATGACACATAATATGGTCCATTCGAAGAAACATTCAAAAGGTCCATTCGAAGGACATACATTGGTGGCCCATTCGAAGAACACACAAGTGGTACCTTTGAAGGACATACAATTGGTCCATTCGAAGGACACACAATTGTTAGAAACAAGTTTTATTTTGTCTTTTGATGAGTTTGGTTCAAGATGCTTGTTGGCCAAAGTCCTACATGCTGCCAAGTCCAAGCCTCTTGCATAATTACATTTGAAAGAGATGACCAAAATAAAGCTTCGACAAGCCAGAAGGAAGTGTTAGATTAGGCTGATTGGATATGAGATATTTCCATAATCAATCAATGCAGATGGTGACTAAATTGAAGACGCTCAGATAAGGAAAACTCTGAACAATTCCAATTGGAATTCAGATCCATCGAAGAGAACAATTCTCTGATGAGGAAAGCTCTGAGAAATTTGAATTGATACAAATGGTGACTTAATCGAAGGAGCTCTGATGATGAAAGCTCTGAGCAATTTGAATTCGTGCAAGGCACAAACTATAACTTGTCCAGGTTCAATCAAAGCTTAAAATGGCATGAAATATCTCAAAATGGCAACTTTTCAAATCCTTGATCTTTGCTTTCAAAGCCATGGTTAATGGCTGATATCTTCTGATTCTACTTTCAAACCATGGTTAATGGTTGTTTCTTGCCATTTTCGCCCACCACCACTGCTGCCTACAAATACAGAGCTAAAGACACATTGCCAAGGACAGAAACATTTTTCCTATACATGCACGTTGCCTATACAAAAATCACACCAAATTCTCCAAACCTTCACAAAATTTCCAAATTCGAAAAGTTTTTGCAAACTCCCTCAGTCCAAACAAATACCAGATTCTTTCTCCTGAGACTTCCAGGCAGCCATCCCATGCCAAGAACTGCAGATCAAAGCACCTCCATTTGGTAAAGAGAATTTCCAATCTCAAACTCATTCAATCTCTGATTTAAACCTATTTTCGATTGCATATTAGTGTTATTATTGTATTTTTTGTGAATAATTTAATGTAATACATGTAAGTTGTAGTGCCCAAATTCCAAGAGACCGTTGTTAGGGCCTTCGAATCTAATTTCCTTTGAAACTCATGATGTAGGCCATTTCAGGCTAAAGCAAACCCAGATTCGACCTCAGAGAGTTTGAATTAGGGGGGATTCGAATTGAGGGGAAGGGCCTATGTTCGACACCCAAGTCATGCATTTTGTTTTTTCCTAACAATTGTATTCCAGATCCCAGACTTGCAGGTCTAGCGTGCACACTATACACCTTCAGATCACAACCAGGAGATCCCATCTGATCAGATCTAGCGCCCCCAGACGTGCAACTCACCATGCGCCCTCAAAAGATCCCCTCACTGGATCCAACTGCAGATTTGGGCTCCTCTCACTTTGGGCCTACGTTTTTAAACACCACCCATTTCTTACTTGTGATGCCATGCCCTTTTCATTGTTTATTTTTGTTCTTTTTATAGTTACTTTTTATTTAACTATAAAATCAGATAAAAAAAATTACAAAAATAGATTTAGTTCTTTTCTCCTAATTAATTTAATTTTCATAAATAAATTTAATTTAACTTAATCATGTTTTAGTATTTATTTCATAGTTAATTTGTAATTAATTTAGACTTAGATTTTAACTATTAAAATCAAACCACAAAACTACAAAAAATATTTTTCTTAATACTTAGGCTTTTTTTAGAACATTTGATTTTATTTCTAAGCAATCTCTTCTCATTTATGTTTTCTATTTTTCTTTTGTTATTTAATTTATTGGTCGCACATTTGATTTTGTAATAGTTAATTTATCTTTTCGCATTTTTTCTAAATATTATAACTGCTCATGGGATGTAATAGCGTAGCTTTAAATTCCGCATTTTAAATTCCTACAAATTATTAACTGTTTAGATGTATGATAATTAGGATTGTATGGCAAGAATAATAATCAAACGCTAGCAAAACTAACATAAGATAAATAACTGAAACACAATACAATTGCACATGCGCACCTCTAGGGTATCTCCACTTTTGTTGCCTTTGGAAAAACAGTCACAACTCTCGAAACGTGGGAGATTTTAGTGGCTACCCTCCGTTTTAAAAGATCATAAGTCCCTCGATGACCCTCTCGATGTTGCCTCGGTAAAAATGATCTTAAAACCCTAGGGTAGTTACTAAAATTTCTTGCCCAGTTGCCTTTGTGAATGTAAACGTCCCTTCGAATGTCCCTCATACATCCAAACGACCAGGGCTACCTACTCACTAATAGTAGGATAGCACTATCTACAGGAAAAGAGGAAAAGAACAAGTCCTTTCGAGTAAAAGTAGATAGCTATTAGATGCTTGCTCAAAACAAACTTTTACACCTACACAAAAATTTCAAAAACATTTTCAAAAACACTTTATCAACACTCTTGAGGACTGATACAAGAGTTATCATAAAGCAAACTTCCTCACTATTTGCATTTCAAAAATATCTTTCAAAAATACACAAAAGCATAAGGTGTTTCAAAAAATGAGCTAAGCATCTAAGAGCCCGTATGTGATCGGTGGAAATAGAACTGACTGTTTTTTAAGCTGGTTCGCGAAATGTCGCGGTAAGCAAGAGTCGCCACCGTCTTTTATGTTCTCCAACAAGGAAAGGACAAAAGCACAGCAAAATTCCTTTTCGATAATGTTTCTCGGTTCGAGAGGTAGATTTATAGAAAGGGAAGGTGTTAGCACCCTTTCTATCTGTGGTTATCCACGGGCTCTTAGGTACTTGCTCTTATGTTTTCAAAAATTGTTTGCTTTTCAAGTGTATGTGAGTTTTGAAAAAGTTTCGTTTGAAAAATTTCTAGGTAACTCTTGTATCTGTCCTCAAGAGTGTATGAAATATTTGTTTGAAAACCTTTTGAAAGTGTAGGTGCGAAAAGTTGTTTTTGTTTGTTTTGAAAAAGCAAGTACCCAGGAGAAGTCTACCTACTCTAAGGAATTAGGCTGTGTAAGAGTCCTTTAGACAGTACTATCCCACTATTGAGAAGTAGGTAGCACCGTCGTTGGAGGTATTCGGGTCAATTCGATTATTAGGGACATGTGTGGTCACCGAAGCAGTAGTAGGACACCTTAGCGGTAACCCTAATGTCCTAGATCCTTTTTTATCCGAGGCAATCGTTTCGAGGCAACTGGATCTTAGACAGGAGGGCGACCTCTAAAACAACCTATACTTGACGACCACGTCGAGGAAACCAGTGAGGCGTACCCTAGGAGTGGCATGTGCATGTGTGTTGTTTCAATTTATATTTATCTTTGAACATGCATCTTTGTGAGCTACGGATTGATTTTATTTGTCATACAAGTCTTTCATGCATATTAACAGTTAAGAGTGCGGAAAATAAATTGCGGAAAGTTGAATCTACGCTATTACAAGGCGCGGGTCTATACATCGCCAAAAACATAACCCGTTTGGAAAATAAATGCGAGAAAAGTAAAGAAAGCGATAAAATCCTAATTAACTATTACATCCTCGGAAACAGTTGCATCAATATAATCAAAAGGAATTAAAGCGCGAAAGAAATTAAATCGGGAACGTCTTAAGGTTTTGACCCTTTTTGAGAAAAGAAAGTAATTTGTCCTTTTTTGCAATTAAATTAACTATTAAATCTAATTTACTAATTAATTAATTATTTACAAGAAAAAGTGTCTTTGTGTTTTTTATGTTTTTATGTTTTAATAAAAAGAAATTAAAAATCAAAAGTTAGTAAAAAGTCATAAATCTAATTTATTTTATTTATTGTAAAAGAAAATTAAAATTAAACCTAATTACTCTAAGTTAATTCATGTTAGTATTTATTTACAAAATATAATAATTAATAGTAAAATAATAAATAATAAAAATATTTACATCTTTTTGATTATCTGAATTTATTATAAAAATAATTTATTAGTTAATAATAATAATAATAGTTATAATAGAAAATAGAAAGGAAAAAAAAGAATAAAAGAATAAAAAGAAAACCAGGGGGGGTGTTGACCCAATAAGGAGGTGAAGCCTGGAAATCTGGCCCATTAACACAAGCCTGCTTTGACTTTCTGGATGGTCTAGTGCGTTGGTTGACCAGGAACATGGTGTTCCCTCCCTCATGGCCTTTGGATTGCTGTTTGAAGACACTTGGCACGCTGATCATTGAAGACACATGGTGGTCTGCTTTTAAGTGCCTGCGCATAATTATATTATGCAAAACAAGAAACAAATATGGGGTGGACCTGGGAATCGAACCCAGGTCCCAATGCTTATTACGCGCTTGCTTTAACCACTCCACCAATTTGCTTTAGTCATTAGTAAGACAACCAATAATTAATATATTCAATAATCAATTTCTATGCTGTAAAACTGAAACGCGCGCGTATTTTTTCAAATGGCCCAATGGTTCATCAACACGTCTTCATCTTCCTCCCTGGATACCTGCAAAACAAATCAAATAGCGGGGGTTTTTAACCCCCACTAAACAGGACGGCGAAAAATAACGAATAGAGCTATGCTCTATATAAATAGGGCGCGATGGTTGGATTCAATTCGTCTTGTCTCCCCAATTTCAACCATGTGCATTAGAAGTCCTAATTTTGCCTGGATAGTAAAGCCCTAATTCAAGAACTCAAAAACCCTAAAAATCGTTAATGGCAAATCACAATCCTGTGCATTATAATCCAATTAATTGATACCAATAACTTTGTATGGATGCAAGCAATATAAAACAAGCCATAAATCACATCAAATGTTCATGAATCGTGAGTTTCAATTTTGAAAAAAGTGGACAAACCGTGATTTTGTTTGGAGCGATTTCTCAAGCTTCAGCACTTGATTTTGATTCCAAAAGATCCCTAAGAGTTCCTGAAAGGTGTTAGAAACAGGAAAAGGCTTTGAATCACGTGGGAAGGTGGATTTCAGTTTTTGAGTTTCTTTGATATTTTTCAATGTTCTTATGGCCTCTCTTGCAGCAATCTCACGTTGCAGGCATTAGGGTTAGCTTCAGTACTTATAATGGAATGGAATTAGGTTAACTTCTGGCCAAGAAGACCATTGCATTATGGTTTCAATATTTGATTGGAAATAAAATAATTTTCAATCTTTTTGATTGATAAAACTTGCCAAAATTGGATATTCTTGTCTCTTTGATTGGCACACGAAATCTCCAGCTCATATTGGTCATATTTGCTTCATGAAAAGATTGCAAAACCCTATCTTGATATTTTCCTACAATTAAATGAATTAAATGAATTAATAATCAATTAAAAATCCAAATAATTAATAAAAATAAGAAAATAATTCAATTTAATCTCAATGGGTCGTGCATAGGCCTTGGACAAAGTTTCAAGAAGGAATTTTAGGCCCATTAGCAAAAATGATGTGTTTTGAGCAAAGTTGACTTTTGCAAATTCACAAAAATTTCCCAACTTCTCCAATGCATATCTTGCTCTATTTTGATCATATTAACATGTTCTTGGACATTTTGGAAAGGTCTTGAAGTCCTCTAACCAATTCCTTTGGTCCCATGTCATTTGGATTTACCAATATCAAGTTATGGTCTTTGACTTAAAGTGCATTTTTGTTGACTTTTAAAATTGACCTATAATGTAGACATTGATAACTTTTTGTGAGAGCATTTCTTGGACTTGGAATGTGAATATGAGTTGTAGGAAATATCATCCCCTTCAAGATGAGCATTGGATGGGATTTTTCTGATGAACCATGAAAAAGTTATGCCTTGGTCAAGTTACAGTTGACTTTTCTACTGTCCAAAAATAGAAACTTTTTGCATCTTGATGATTTTTGAGCCATGCTTGTGGAATCATGATCAAGACTTGATCAAATGATGATTGTGAGCTCAAAATAAGATGTTGACCAAATTTTTTGACTTTTGACTGTAAAATGACCATTTTGACCCTGTAGTTGATTGTGAACCAAATAGGGCTTTTGATTGTGCAACTTGCCTCTGTGAGCCTTGAGACTTGACATGTAGGTGCTTGAGGATATATATGAGCCTATGAGACTTGATTGAGCCTTTGAAAACCTAAAAATCCTTGAGAGAACCAAAACCCTAATTTGGACTGGCTTAGGAGGCATTTGGACTGTGCAATCCTTGAGTGGTCTTGAACCAATTGAAGGTGATTCTTGACAAACTTTGAAGAATATGGGAGGGAAAATTTTGGGGTACAACAGTTTCCCCTGTTCAATCTTCTTGGACCTGAGGATGTAGATTGGCTTGCGTGCCTTTCGTGATCCGAAGGTGGAAGATGATTGAACACTAGAGTGCCCAGAAATTTGCACTCGCATAATATAATGTCAGCAATGTGATGTAGGGAATGGCCTTACAGATGCCATTTAGGGAGATGGATAGGAGGATGGGCTTATAGATGCCATCTGGAGATGTGACATAATTTTGTCGGGAATGGGCTTATAGATGCCATTTGGAAACGGTTGGTAGATGGATGGGCTTATAGATGCCATCTGGAGATTGTCGATCGTGTAAGAGATTCCTTAGCGAGAACTTGCGTACCTGAGAAAGAAAGATAATTTACTGGCCTGTTACAGGGGTTGATCTTCAAACTCTTCATGCAGATATGCCCTGGCTAGATACAGGTGTCGAATCCACAATCAATTGCTCACAGATATGCCCTGGCTAGATACAGGTATCGAATCTGGAACTTCAAACTCTTCCTGCAGATATGCCCTGGCTAGATACAGGTATCGAATCTGGAACTTCAAAAGTTGATGGGTTGTCTCTACTGACAGGTTATCTCAGGAAATCTTCAGGAATCGATTTAACTGAACCGGGGGAGGTGTTGTCTTCTTTGACGAGTTGTCTTTATGGACGAGTTGTCTTCATGGACAGGTGGTCTTTATTGACAGGTTGTCTTTATTGACAGGTTGTCTTTAACGACGGGTGTCTATAACGACGGGTGTCTATAACGACGGGTGTCTATAACGACGGGTGTCTATAACGACGGGTGTCTATAATGACGGGTGTCTATAACGACGGGTGTCTATAACGACAGGTGTCTATAACGACGGGTGTCTATAACGACGGGTGTCTATAACGACGGGTGTCTATAACGACGGGTGTCTATAATGACGGGTGTCTATACGACGGGTGTCTATAACGACGGGTTTGCATCAGAAAAATCTTTAGGAACTGGATTTGTCTTCTTTGACCGGATTTGTCTTCTTAGACTGGATTTAGAGTTTAACTACATCTTTCCTGAAAGGTAAAGGTCAGTCGTGTGCAATGCATGATATGAATCAGGCAATGATGTTCTCAACATAAATGAGATTGTATGATATGATGCATATATGCATGTATCATGATGTATGACAATGTGATGTTTATGAATGCATTTTCGTCTTAGGAAAATAAAATCTTGGCGAATGCCGGGAAGTTCGTTGAATCCTGGGCTGATGTTGAAGAGTAGAGTTCTTCATTTCCGTTGGGGATGATGATTGCAAGAATAAACCGGTAAGAGAAGATGACTCCGTTGGGGAATAAACCTGTTGGAGAGATTACTCTGTGGGTAATTACTCTGTGGGAAGAGATACTTCGCTGAGATTTTGATGATAACTCCGCTGGGGGGTAGGAAGAACTTCACCGAGGACGATCTTTCTGTGGTAATTAGCTGAGGATAACCCAGTTAGACCCTGGTGGGGAATAACCTTTGAATAAATCCGGGGAGATGCGTTCGTACTCTGCAGGGGATAAGCTTCCAGAATCTACTGGGGATAAGCTTCCAAAATCTACTGGGGAGATTGATTCAACTCTCTTGGGGAAACTTTTGGACTGTACTGGGGAAGTGGCTCCACTGGGGGTATCCTGTATTCCGCCGGGGAACAATCTTATATTTCTGTCGAGGAATATTAAGATTATCGGGGATGCTTGCTTAGGAACATCTGCATACTCCGCTGGGGAGTGTTGAGATCTTCTGGGAATACCCAACTTCCTTAAGGCTGACAGTAAACTAACTCTGCTTGGGGAGAGTATCGCTGACTTGCTGGAGATATTGTGCCTTTCTCGGGGCTGATGGGAGACGAATTATGCTTGGGGAGAGTGTTGCTGAAACCTGTCTTACTCTACGAGGAGTGAAGGTATCTTGGTCAGATTCTTCAGCCGAACCTACCTTGGTACCTTGGTGGACAGAACAACTAGACCGCTTAGACAACTCATTATTGCCCCAGCTTCTGTAGGAGAAGGTACCTGTGGAGGTCTTGATAACTGTAGTTTTGACAAATCTTCTTCTGGTAGGCAAGTGACGAGATGACGGGACATAGTCGTACGCTTTGATCCCTAATTTTTTCCTGGACCGCCCTTTCGGGTTTTTAGTCCACCGGGATACCCATTTTTTGCCCAAGCCGCCTTTTCAGGTTTTCGACTTGCCGAGTGTACAGATTTTTCGTTTTCATCCCTTATTTTTGCCCGAACCCTTTTGGTTCGTCGGGAAGCCCTTACTTTTGCCTAGGCCAGTCGACCTAGTGGGTCTTTGATTATGCGTAGTATTTTTTCGACTATGCCCATGCTCTCGGGATGTAGGGAGGTTGTCACTGTCAGTGGTGTTGTGTTACCATGCTACCGGAAGATGTTTGATCGTGTAAGATTCGTTGCGGGAATCCATGTCCAATGCCCCAAGGGACTCTGATGGAGATCTGCCCCTGACTATTTGGCCTTTGAGAGATTCTCCGAATCTTGACTGGACTGCCCCAGATGACAGACCATGATCATGTCTGCCCCTTGGTTGGAAGTGCTTTTGTTCACTAGATATTCTTCGTGCGAATTTCTCTGCTGTTCGAACAAGTAGTCATATGCAAACAAAGTTATGTTAAAAATGCAAAGCGTATGCCTGTCTTGAAGTTTTTTTTTTTGAAAATACATTTTTCAGTAAAACAAGCAAATTTTGTAAAATGTGATGTCAACTCAAGATTTTACAGCGAGCCTTAAGGAGTCAGGATACCTTTTGTAATAGTATGCTTTCGAACTAACCCATGCTTCAGCTAGGACTTTTAAGGGTTGTAACGTGGCCTGGTTCACGGTTTAAGAAACAAAGGATAAAGGCCCAAAATTTATTTGTAACCACCCGTTCTTCGTGATGTTCTTCAATCCTAAACTCAGCTAATCGTGCACTAGATCTTGTTTGAGTCTTTGCTTTGATATTCCAGTGATGGTTCGGGTGTTGGTGATTTATTTTGAATAGGCAGTCATTTCTTTTTTTTGTCGAGGGTTTGCACGACCTCTTTCTTTTTTTGATTTTTTTATCCCTGTCTTTTTTCCTGAACTGTTTCTTTTTGAATTTACAGTCAGCGGGATGCCCCAGTTTTTGTAAGTCTCCTTCATAGGTTTTGACTTTAATGGGCTTTCATTTTTCATTTTGAGAGATAATGACTGCCTGTCTTTATGCTTATTCGGAACCATCACTGTCTTTTGTTTTGTAGGGACTTTTTGGTGCCATTCGTTGTGCACTTGGATCAACTGAGAGAACTACCCTGCCCCAGGTTATGATTAAGGGTTTTAATTTTTGTGAAAAGAAAAACTCCAACTTCTTTGGCTCGAAGGGGTTGACGAGGGATTATCTTCCTTATAACTCCAGTGTTTAGGATTCGAAACAATGCATGTACCTCATCAGCGGGGTCTTGTTCAAAAGCATACTGTAAAGATCATGGTATCGTTTTCGTCATCCTCCCTCAAGAGGCTTCGAATTATCAATCGAGAGTTGAACATCAAAAAATGAAAGCAGTTTTAAGCATAGTGAACATAATTACTTCAAAACAGACATGTGTAATGCATTAATGAAACAACAACGTTTAACATGAATAAAATGTTTGAACAATTAAAGAAAAATACAACTTGAACATTCGAATGAACAAAAGTTTTTTCAATCCTAGCCATGTTTTGGCAAGGGAGCAGTGATCACATTGGGAGTCTCGGGCACTTCGAACTCGACCTCCTTTGCATCGATCAGGTCCTGAACCTTGTTCCTCAAAGTCCAACAATCATCTGTAGCATGCCCCGGGCTGTCAGAATGATAAGCGCAGCGAACGTTGGGGTTATACCTTGAAGGTGTCTTGTTGGGATTCTTAGGAGGGTCCCTTAGAGTTACCAAATTGGTCTCCAGCAACTGTGGCAATATCTGGGACAAGGTCATACTGAGTGGAGTGAACTGCCTTTTAGGTCTCTCTTCCCTTTGTTGGTTGTGACGCTGAGGAGCACCAGCCGGTTTTGAAATAACTACTGCATTGACAGCTTGGTGGTGTTTGGACCTATTCTGCCCTCTTGAACCATAGACAGCACTAGATTCTTTCTTGAATGGTTTCTTTTCTGTACTCAAGGAGTCACCCTTCTGTATTTCCCCCGACTTGATACCAACTTCTATCCTCTCACCAGTTAAGATCAGATCTGTAAACCCAGCAGAAGAATTACCAATCAGGTGGTTAAAGAATGGACCAGACAGGGTCCCCAAGAACATGTCGACAAGCTCATGGTCCGTCAAAGGTGGCTGCACCCTTCCAGCCAGGTCTCTCCACTTTTGCGCATACTCCTTGAATCCTTCACCCGTCGCTAGTGACATACCCTGGAGTTGGGTACGCGTAGGAGCGAGGTCGGAATTGTATTGATACTGCTTATAAAATGCAGTAGCCAAGTCCTCCCAGTTGCGAATACTGGTTCCATCCAGCTGATAGAACCATTCGAGTTGAGTCCCTGAAAGACTATCCTGGAAGAAATGGATCCATAGATTCTTGTCTGCAGTATACGGTTGGATCTTCCTTACATATGATCTGAGATGCAGTTTAGGGCAGGAAGCCCCGTCGTACTTTGCAAAAGCAGGTGCCTTGAATTTGTGAGGGATCACCACCCCAAAGGATAGACCTAGATCTTCGAAGTCCAGGCCGGGCACTTTCTGTATCTCCATAGCACTCAGGCGGTCCTCTAGCTATTTGTACTTGTCCTCGGCAGGAGGGTACTGTTCATCATTGTAATCTGTCTCGTTGTCGGAGACCACGGGACTAGGAACCCTTCTCTCTTGGGGACTGTCTTTCCCTACAGATGAAGTAGCCTGATCAGCCTCATTTTGTGATCCATTCCCAGATCTGCGTCTAGGGTTGAAAAAAACAATCCTCTTCTTCTTCTTCTTCATAAGCAGGGTCTTCAATTCCTGTTGACCTTGGGCTAGGCTCATAACCAACTCCTGGAACTGGGCATTCTGGGCCTGGAGGGCCTTGATAGCTTGTTCAGCGGATGGTTCAAGATTCATGATGATTGCTGAAATAAACAGCGAAGAAGGTAAGTGACATGTAAAACATGGTACCTGTAATGCAATGATATGTATGTATGCAATGTTTTCAAGGATCTCGCGGGGTAGACAAGAAAATTGTTAGAATCTAAATTTGGTAGCTTGATTGAAGGAACTTCATGTTGTGGAGAGTCCTTCTTCAAGAGTCAAAGCTCACCATATCGAGTGGGTCATAGCCCCTGACTCAAGGTATCATGTTTTGATCTCCACACAACCTTGGCTAGAGGAAAATAAATCCCCTTTGCCCCTTGCTAGATGTTTGGTTCGTCATGACCTGCATCACAAACCCTTGAGATCCTTGAAATGGATTAGTCCTTATGTAGGATGTATGCAATGGTATGATGGTATGATGTTATGTTATACGTGGAGTGATGTAAGTAAACCCTATTATAAGCCCAGATTAAGGACTGTAAACAACACCTGCAAGGAACTCATATGTCAGATAACAAGCATGCAAGTAGTCAAGTTTGAAGGCACACAAGACAGCCCTTAGAGTTTAGGCCAGCATGAAGTTTAGGTACTACCCTCTTTCAGTTTCGTTGGTTAAGACCTGTCCTAGAAAATAGTAACCAGGTTCTAGAGGATCTCAATATCATCGACTACCCTCGATCGGTCATAACTCCAGCATCACAATCTTTTCTTGCGGCCAGAACCATCGCGAGAGTTTAGCCTCAATGAGTGTAGCATACTGCTACTGTTCTATGGCCAAGTTGGGTCAATTTAGGGTTCTAAGGTCGGTTGGTGCTTGATGACTCCTCAGAAGACCCATATTCTCCTCGTTGCAACACAAGGGATATCGGTACAGACCAAGGTGTCACACCAACGTAGCCACTGCTTCACCCGTGTCGGTCTACGCCGGACAGGTCCCTCACAGCTTATGCTACCTAAAGGGGTATTCCCCAGATCCGGGTTAGGATCTATGAAACTCCGATGCAGCCCACAAATATAAAAGCAATCAAGACATACAATTGAAAACATAAGAGTGGTCTAATCCTAAGGTACACCTCACTTATAAGTCCCCAGCAGAGTCGCCAGTTCTGTGATCGGTGGAAATAGAACTGACTGTTTTTTAAGCTGGTTCGCGAAATGTCGCGGTAAGCAAGAGTCGCCACCGTCTTTTATGTTCTCCAACAAGGAAAGGACAAAAGCACAACAAAATTCCTTTTCGAGAATGTTTCTCAGTTCGGGAGGTAGATTTATAGAAAGGGAAGGTGTTAGCACCCTTTCTATCCGTGGTTATCCACGGGCTCTTAGGTACTTGCTCTTATGTTTTCAAAAATTGTTTGCTTTTCAAGTGTATGTGGGTTTTGAAAAAGTTTCGTTTGAAAAATTTCTAGGTAACTCTTGTATCTGTCCTCAAGAGTGTATGAAATATTTGTTTGAAAACCTTTTGAAAGTGTAGGTGCGAAAAGTTATTTTTGTTTGTTTTGAAAAAGCAAGTACCCAGGAGAAGTCTACCTACTCTAAGGAATTAGGCTGTGTAAGAGTCCTTTAGACAGTGCTATCCCACTATTGAGAAGTAGGTAGCACCGTCGTTGGAGGTATTCAGGTCAATTCGATTATTAGGGACATGTGTGGTCACCGAAGCAATAGTAGGACGCCTTAGCGGTAACCCTAATGTCCTAGATCCTTTTTTATCTGAGGCAACCATTTCAAGGCAACTGGATCTTAGACAGGAGGGCAACCTCTAAAACACCCTATACTTGACGACCACGTCGAGGAAACCAGTGAGGCGTACCCTAGGAGTGGCATGTGCATGTGTGTTGTTTCGATTTATATTTATCTTTGAACATGCATCTTTGTGAGCTACGGATTGATTTTATTTGTCATACAAGTCTTTCATGCATATTAACAGTTAAGAGTGTGGAAAATAAATTGCGGAAAGTTGAATCTACACTATTACAAGGCGCGGGTCTATACATCGCCAAAAATATAACCCGTTTGGAAAATAAATGCGAGAAAAGTAAAGAAAGCGATAAAATCCTAATTAACTATTACATCCTCGGAAACAGTTACATCAATATAATCAAAAGGAATTAAAGCATGAAAGAAATTAAATCGGGAACGTCTTAAGGTTTTGACCCTTTTTGAGAAAAGAAAGTAATTTGTCCTTTTTTGCAATTAAATTAACTATTAAATCTAATTTACTAATTAATTAATTATTTACAAGAAAAAGTGTCTTTGTGTTTTTTATGTTTTTATGTTTTAATAAAAATAAATTAAAAATCAAAAGTTAGTAAAAAGTCCTAAATCTAATTTATTTTATTTATTGTAAAAGAAAATTAAAATTAAACCTAATTACTCTAAGTTAATTCATGTTAGTATTTATTTACAAAATATAATAATTAATAGTAAAATAATAAATAATAAAAATATTTACATCTTTTTTATTATCTGAATTTATTATAAAAATAATTTATTAGTTAATAATAATAATAATAATAATAATAGTTATAATAGAAAATAGAAAGGAAAAAAAAGAATAAAAGAATAAAAAGAAAACCAAGGGGTGTTGACCCAATAAGGAGGTGAAGCCTGGAAATCTGGCCCATTAACACAAGCCTGCTTTGACTTTCTGGATGGTCTAGTGCGTTGGTTGACCAGGAACATAGTGTTCCCTCCCTCATGGCCTTTGGATTGTTGTTTGAAGACACTTGGCACGCTGATCATTGAAGACACATGGTGGTCTGCTTTTAAGTGCCTGCGCATGATTATATTATGCAAAAGAAGAAACAAATATGGGGTGGACCTGGGAATCGAACCCAAGTCCCAATGCCTATTACGCGCTTGCCTTAACCACTCCACCAATTTGCTTTAGTCATTAGTAAGACAACCAATAATTAATATATTCAATAATCAATTTCTATGCTGTAAAACTGAAACGCGCGCGTATTTTTTCAAATGGCCCAATGGTTCATCAACACGTCTTCATCTTCCTCCCTAGATACCTGCAAAACAAATCAAATAGCGGGGGTTTTTAACCCCCACTAAACAGGACGGCGAAAAATAATGAATAGAGCTATGCTCTATATAAATAGGGCGCGATGGTTGGATTCAATTTGTCTTGTCTCCCCAATTTCAACCATGTGCATTAGAAGTCCCAATTTTGCCTGGATAGTAAAGCCCTAATTCAAGAACTCAAAAACCCTAAAAATCATTAATGGCAAATCACAATCCTGTGCATTATAATCCAATTAATTGATACCAATAGCTTTGTATGGATGCAAGCAATATAAAACAAGCCATAAATCACATCAAATGTTCATGAATCGTGAGTTTCAATTCTGAAAAAAGTGGACAAACCGTGATTTTGTTTGGAGCGATTTGTCAAGCTTCAGCACTTGATTTTGATTCCAAAAGATCCCTAAGAGTTCCTGAAAGGTGTTAGAAACAGGAAAAGGCTTTGAATCACGTGGGAAGGTGGATTTCAGTTTTTGAGTTTCTTTGATATTTTTCAATGTTCTTATGGCCTCTCTTGCAGCAATATCACGTTGCAGGCATTAGGGTTAACTTCAGTACTTATAATGGAAGGGAATTAGGTTAACTTCTGGCCCAGAAATCCATTGCATTATGGTTTCAATATTTGATTGGAAATCAAATAATTTTCAATATTTTTGATTGATAAAACTTGCCAAAATTGGATATTCTTGTCTCTTTGATTGGCACACGAAATCTCCAGCTCATATTGGTCATATTTGCTTCATGAAAAGATTGCAAAACCCTATCTTGATATTTTCCTACAATTAAATGAATTAAATGAATTAATAATCAATTAAAAATCCAAATAATTAATAAAAATAAGAAAATAATTCAATTTAATCTCAATGGGTCGTGCATAGGCCTTGGACAAAGTTTCAAGAAGGAATTTGAGGCCCATTAGCAAAAATGATGTGTTTTGAGCAAAGTTGACTTTTGCAAATTCACAAAAATTTCCCAACTTCTCCAATGCATATCTTGCTCAATTTTGATCATATGAACATGTTCTTGGACATTTTGGAACGGTCTTGAAGTCCTCTAACCAATGCCTTTGGTCCCATGTCATTTGGATTTACCAATCTCAAGTTATGGTCTTTGACTTAAAGTGCATTTTTGTTGACTTTTGAAATTAACCTATAATGTAGACATTGATAACTTTTTGTGAGAGCATTTCTTGGACTTGGAATGTGAAGATGAGTTGTAGGAAATGTCATCCCCTTCAAGATGAGCATTGGATGGGATTTTTCTAATGAACCATGAAAAAGTTATGCCTTGGTCAAGTTACAGTTGACTTTTCTGCTGTCCAAAAATAGAAACTTTTTGCATCTTGATGATTTTTGAGCCATGCTTGTGGAATCATGATCAAGACTTGATCAAATGATGATTGTGAGCTCAAAATAAGATGTTGACCAAAAATTTTGACTTTTGACTGTAAAATGACCATTTTGTCCCTGCAGTTGATTGTGAACCAAATAGGGCTTTTGACTGTGCAACTTGCCTCTGTGAGCCTTGAGACTTGACATGTAGGTGCTTGAGGATATATATGAGCCTATGAGACTTTATTGAGCCTTTGAAAACCTCAAAATCCTTGAGAGAACCAAAACCCTAATTTGGACTGGCTTAGGAGGCATTTGGACTGTGCAATCCTTGAGTGGTCTTGAACAAATTGAAGGTTATTCTTGACAAACTTTGAAGAATATGGGAGGGAAAATTTTGGGGTACAACACCGTAGAAAAATACGGATGGAAAGGGTGTTAGCACCTTCCCTTTCCATAATCTACCCCCCTTACTCAAAAAACTCTCGAAAGGTATTTTTATGTTCTTTTCCACCATTTCCTTTGCTGGATAAAAGAAAAGACGGTGGCGAATCTTGTTTACCGCAACATTTGCGAATACAAACGCAAAACCAGTATAACAGTCAGTTCTCCCACCGTATTACATACCGTATTACAGAACCGGCGACTCTGCTGGGGAAATAACTTAAAAGTGGGGTTTACCTTAGAGATAGTTCACATTTAAATGCTTTCATTGATTGACTTGATTGCTTTACACTTTGGGATATGCTTGGGTTTATTTCTTGTATAGATCCTATACCCGAATCTGAGGGCATTTTAGGTAAGTAGCAATAGATCGTGAAAATTGTACGGTGTAGACCGATATGGTTTAAATGATGGCTATGTTAGTGAGACACATTGGTTGGTGCTGGTGTCCCTTGAGTAAGTCAGGGGAATGTTGGGCTACCGCGTGGTTTCATAAGCACTAACTGACCGTAGAACCTTAGTCGACACAACTTAGCCATTAGAAAGTTGTGAGATAGCCAGCTTTGGTGCAGACTAAAGTTGGTGTATACTCGATGCTACACTCATTGAGGTAGGAATCTCGGGATATTTCAGTCGCAAATTAGATGCTCGTGCTGAAACAATGCCTGAGAGAAAGATCATTGATATTGAGATTCCTAGAACCCGGTTACTTCTTTTAGGGCAGGTTGAGCCAAATAAAAACTTCAATAGGGTACTTACCTATAAACTCCATGCAAGCTTAAACCTAAGGCCTTGTGTGCTTTGTATGTGTTTGATCAACTATTCGAACATGCCATCATGACATCATTACATCATTACACATATCATTTTCACTAATCGTTTCAAGGATCTCAAGGGCCTGTGATGCAAGTTGTGATGAACCAGACATCTAGAAAAGGGGCAAGAGATTTTATTTTCCTCTAACCAAATGCCGTCAAAGTATCATGAACCAGATGTCTGGAAAGGGTATTTATTTTCCTCTATCCGACGCTGTCAAAAACCGAAACACATTATCTTGAGTCAAAGGCAAGGATCCACTCGACATGGTAAGCTTGATTCTCGTAGAAGGACATTCAACGATACGAGGTTCTTCAATCAAAGCTGCAGTTGGACTCAACTTCCAACGTTTCTTGTGTTTTCCCCGCAAGATCCTTGAAAACATTGCAGTTGCATATCATGCATCATTTCATAAACAGATTTTCCAATATAGGTTTTCTCATCTTACTGTTTATTTCAGTATAAGATGGCTCTCGAATAAATCGTCAAGGAACTCCAGGCTCAGAATGCCCACCTCCAATTAACTTTCAAGGAACTCCAGGTTCAAAATGACCAATTCCAACAGACGTTCCTGAATTTAGCCAAGGGACAGGAAGAACTAAAGGCGCTCGTTGCTAACGGGAATATGAACTTAGCCAGGGAACAGGGAGAACTCAAGGTGCTCACCATCAATGGGGAGAAAGAGTCTGATTCTATGTACGGTCAGAAGGGTCGTAATAAGAGAGACTGCAACCAATCTGTGAGGACAATACTAATCCCTAATTCGACACCAGTGCAACAACAACAACATGGCAATAAGCGTAAGCAGGACACGCCCAAAAGACCATTTGCCAAAATAAACATGTCTTTGGTTCAAGCATTGCAACACATGTTGAAGGTGGAATTGATTATATTGAAGGATCCTCCTCGAAATCCCAATACTTCCACTCCTAGCTATCATTAAAATGAAAGGTGTGCGTACCATTCCAACAGTCCTGGACACGACACTAACAACTGTTGGGTTTTAAAATACAAGATTCAAGACTTGATCAACGAAGGAGTGCTGGAAGTTACATAAGATGGTTAAATTGAGTTTTTCTGCCCTCCCTCAAAGGAACACCATCTGAAGTGACAAATTCATGCGGAAAAGCTTTTTATTCATTCAAATTTTTCATTTGTAATTCCTTTAGTTTATTCGAATACTTATCTTTATGTCAGACTTTGGTTGTCCCCATTAATGCATTGCATATGTTTGTATTGAATTATTCCATTCGTTTTCACTATATTTAAACTATGCTTTTACTTCCTTTTTGTGATATTTAACTCTCGATTAAAAGCTATAAGCCTTTAGAAGGAGGATGACGAAAACAATACCATAATCTCATACAATAGTCTTTTAAACAGACCTTTCTGACGATGTACATGCGTTGTTTTAAATCCTAAACAGTGGAGTTATAAGGAAGATAATCCATAGTCAACCCCTTTGAGCCTAATAAGTAGAAGTTATCTTTTTCACATAAATTAAAACCTTTAACCATAACCCAGGGTAGGGTAGTTTCTCAGTTAATTTAATTGAGCATTCAATCACAAGCTTTTCCTTCTTACACAAAAAATAATGTCGAAGATATTATTCTAAATCAAAAAACTGATGATGGTTCCCCAAAATAAAAAAAACCAGGCAGTCATTACCTTTCAAAAGGAAAGCCCGCTAAGTCGAAACCTATGAAGGAGACTTAGGCAAAAATAAGGGAATCCCACTGACTGTAGTCTCAAACAGTACATGCAAAATTTAGGGATAACAAAGTCAAAAAAGAGGTCACTATAAATCCTCAACAAAAGAAAGACATTACAAAAAAAATGATTGCCTTCTCAAAACGTACTTCCAGGTTCTGAACCATCACCAAGTATCAAGCGCTATAAATTCCAAACTCTATTTGGAACCTAAATGCATAATTAACTGAGCATAGGACTAAAGAACATCATGAAGAACGAGTTGGGTACAAATAAAGTTTGAGTCTTTATCCGTTGTTTCTTAAACCATGAACCAAGCCACGTTATAATCCTTAAAAGTCCTAGCTGAAGCTTGGGTTAGGTCCGAAGCATACTATTACAAAAAAGGTATCCTGACTCCTGTAAGGCTTACTATAAATCCTGAGTTGAATTCATATTCTTACAAAATTCTGTTGTTTATTAAAAATGCATTTTCGAAACTTCAAGACATACATAAGCTTTGCATTTTAAATACCATTGTTTACATATAACTAATTGTTCGACAAGAAGAGAAATTCACACGACGAATATATAATGAACTGAAATCCTCAATAAATAAGATCACTTCAAATGGAAAGACGATTCTTCCATAATCAAGGGGCATGACGTGTTATTGTCCAACTCATCTGTGGCAGTCAAGTCGAGATTCAAATAATCTCTCATAAAGTCCTTAATAGCCAGGGGCAGATCTCCATCTGGATCACTTGGGGGTATGTTATATTAATCATGGGTTTCAGCAAAAGCCACTATGAAAATTGAATTTTAGGTATCACCAAATTGCTTGTGTATGTCAGCAGTATCAGATGGTGTCATTCTGCCATAACAGTTCTTAGAAAAATACTGAGAAAGGTCAAGACTATCAGAAACCTTGAAATCTATGGTTGATCAATAACTTCAAAGATCGGGTGCACCAGACTAATCCCAGGGGCAAATGGAATCTTGCATACAAAGGGTCACGTACGATCAAGTAGACATGGACAATGTCAATTCTCCGCACCATGTGAACACGGACATAGTCGGAAAATATTACGCATAAAAGAGACTCGCTAGGTTGATTGGCCTAGGCAAATATAAGGGCATCCCGGCGAGCCAAAAGAGTTCGGGAAAAAATTAGGGATATTTAAATAAAATTGTACACCTGACAAGTCGAAAACTTGAAAAGGCGGCTTGGGCAAAAAAGGGTATCCCGGTGGACTGAAAATCAGAAAAGACGATCCAGGTAAAAGTTAGGGATTAAAGCGTACGACTATGTCCCGTTATCTCATCACTTATATATTTGTAGAATACTTATCATCTTGATTAGAATTTACCAAGACTCTAGGATTTGGGATAACATCCAAGCCGACCACCAATCCCCACAGAGCCACTTCCATGAGATTATCCCTACAGAGTAATCTTCACAAGATACATTCCCCGTAATTTCCCCGACAGATTGCTCGGCAGATAAAAGAATATTATCTGTTTCCCGGTAATATCACCCACCTACGAAGTTCCAATCAATAAAATTCATGGAAGTTCTCCTCCCCAGTTGAGTTTATTCCTAAAAAAAACTATAAAACCCCCTACAAATTTCCTCTCTCTCACAGAGCTTATTTCCTCAACAAGGGTTTTTACCAGTCAATAGGTTTTATTTCCCCAACAAATTACAGTCTCCCCAGTTTGAGTCTCCGAAAAGATTTCTCTCCCCAATGAAGTCACCACTATCCCTAGAGAGTTTCCACGGAACCTGGAAACGGACCAGACATCAGTCAACTTTATCCTCCCCAGACGAGTCAGAAAGTTATCCATTTCTATTATCCCCAGTCAGGGTATATAAGAATTAAAATTCCCAGTAGAGCAGTAAACAACCAATGTTCCTAAACTCTTCTCCCCAAATAGAAGTCAATATTCCCCAGCGGATTTTCTGCAAACAGAAAACAAGAATACCCATCAAGATCGAAGATACACATTCTCTTCATCCCCAGCAACAGTCAGGGATTTATTTTTCCCCAATCAGATATATTATATAAAGCTATCAATACACTTCAATAACATTTCACATTTACCATCATTTACAAACGCCATAGCATATGCATATGAAACACATATAGCACAGTCTCATTTATTTTAAGAATATCATTACGCAACGCATTTCATACGTCATGGCATTGCATACAACTAACTTTTTATCTTTTCAAGTAAAATTCACAAACAGACGAATATCACCAACAATTCTCAAATGGGTCCAAGATTAATTCCCGAAACAAGACGGGGCAACTATCTATGTGACTAGGTCGAAGATTAATTCCCAAAACAAGACGGGGAAACTATCTCTACAGCCAACAGAAAGCAGGTTCCAGATTGATTCCCGAAACAAGACGGGGCAACTATCTCTACAACCAACAAAAAGGAGGTTCCAGATTAATTCCCGAAACAAGACAAGGCAACTATATGTGAAAAACAAATTAAAGATCAATTCCCAAAAAAGGAAGGGGCGACTATCTACATGATGAAAACTTTCTTCAGAGATTGAAAACATCCCCTTCAAAGACCTCTTATGGTGTGGATTTATTCTTCTAGTTAAAAACAGGAGAAGACCTCTTCTGGTGTAGATTTATTCTTCCAGTTAAAAACAGACAAAGACCTCTTCTAGTGTGGATTTATTCTTCTAGTTAAAAACAGGAGAAGACCTCTTCTGGTGTAGATTTATTCTTCCATTTAATAACATGCGAAAACCTCTTCTGGTGTGGATTTATTCTTCCATTTAAAAACAGGAAAAGACCTCTTCTGGTGTAGATTTATTCTTCCAGTTAAAAATAGGCGAAGACCCATTCTGGTGTAAATTTATTCTTCCAGTTAAAAACAGACGAAGACCTCTTCTGGTGTAGATTTATTCTTCTAGTTAAAAACAGACGAAGACCTCTTCTGGTGTGGATTTATTCTTCTAGTTAAAAATAGGCAAAGACCTCTTCGGGTGTAGATTTATTCTTCCAGTTAAAAATAGGCAAATACCTCTCCTGGTGTGGATTTATCCTTCCAGTTAAAAACAGGGGAATACCTCTTCTGGTGTGGATTTATTCTTCCAGTTAAAAACAGGCAAAGACCTCTTCTGGTATAGATTTATTCTTCCAGTTAAAAACGGGCGAAGACCTCTTCTAATGTAGATTTATTTTTCCAATTAAAAACAGGAAAAGACCTCTTCTAGTGTGGATTTATTCTTCCAGTTAAAAACAGGCGAAGACCACTTATGGTGTGGATTTATTCTTCCAGTTAAAAACAGGCAAAGAACTCTTCAGGTGTGGATTTATTCTTCTAGTTAAAAACATGCGAAGAACTCTTCTGGTGTGGATTTATTCTTCCAGTTAAAAACAGGAAAAGACCTCTTCTGGTGTGGATTTATTCTTCCAGTTAAAAATAGGCGAATACCTCTTGTAGTGTAGATTTATTCTTCCAGTTAAAAACAGGTGAAGACCTCTTCTGGTGAGGATTTATTCTTCCATTTAAAAACAGGTAAAAACCTCTTATGGTGTAGATTTATTCTTCCAGTTAAACATAGGCAAATACCTCTTCTAGTGTGGACTTATTCTTCCAGTTAAAAACTTAGGAAGACCTCTTCTGGTGTAGATTTATTCTTCCGGTTAAAAATAGGCAAAGACCTCTTCTGGTGTAGATTTATTCTTCCAGTTAAAAACAGGCGAAGACGTCTTCTGGTGTAGATTTATTCTTCCAGTTAAAAACAGGAGAAAACCTCTTCTGGTGTGGATTTATTCTTCCAGTTAAAAACAGGAAAATACCTCTTTTGGTGTAGATTTATTCTTCCAGTTAAAAATAGGCGAAGACCTATTCTGGTGTGAATTTATTCTTCTAGTTAAAAACAAACGAAGACCTCTTCTGGTGTAGATTTATTCTTCTAGTTAAAAACAGACGAAGACCTCTTTTGGTGTGGATTTATTCTTCCAGTTAAAAATAGGCAAAGACCTTTTCTGGTGTAGATTTATTCTTCCAATTAAAAACAGGAGAAGACCTCTTCTGATGTGGATTTGTTCTTCCAGTTAAAAACAGGGGAAGACCTCTTCTGGTGTGGATTTATTCTTCCAGTTAAAAACAGGCAAGGACCTCTTATGGTGTAGATTTATTCTTCCAGTTAAAAATACGCGAAGACCTCTTCTATTGTAGATTTATTCTTCCAATTAAAAACAGGAGAAGACCTCTTCTGGTGTGGATTTATTCTTCCAATTAAAAATAGGCGAAGACCACTTTTGGTGTGGATTTATTTTTCCAGTTTAAAACAGGAAAATAACTCTTCAGGTGTGGATTTATTATTCTAGTTAAAAACAGGCGAAGACCTCTTCTGGTGTGGATTTATTCTTCTAGTTAAAAACAGGGGAAAAAAAGACCTCTTTTGGTGTGGATTTATTCTTCCAGATAAAAATAGGCGAAGACCTCTTCTAGTGTAGATTTATTCTTCCAGTTAAAAACAGGTGAATACCTCTTCTGGTGTGGATTTATTCTTCCAATTAAAAACAAGCAAAAACCTCTTCCGGTGTAGATTTATTCTTCCAGTTAAAAATAGGAGAAGACCTCTTCTAGTGTGGATTTATTCTTCCAGTTAAAAACATGCTAAGACCTCTTGTGTGTAGATTTATTCTTCTAGTTAAAAACAGGTGAATACCTCTTCTGGTTTGGATTTATTCTTCCAGTTAAAAATAGGAAAAGACCTCTTCAGGGGTAGATTTATTCTTCCAGTTAAAAACAGGAGAAGACCTCTTCTTGTGTGGATTTATTCATCTAGTTAAAAACAGGCGAAGACCTCTTATGGTGTAGATTTTTTCTTCCAGTTAAAAACAGGCGAAGACCTCTTCTTGTGTAGATTTATTCTTCCAGTTAAAAACAGGAGAAGACCTCTTCTAGTATGGATTTATTCTTCCAATTAAAAACAGGCGAAGACCTCTTCTGGTATGGATTTATTCTTCCAATTAAAAACAGGCGAAGACCTCTTCTGACTCAAATTAAATCAATCGTAGATTTATTTCTTCCACTTTAAAACAGGCGAAAGAACACTTCTGCATTAGATTAAATCAAACGTATATTTATTTATTCTGTTAGAACAAAGTTTGAATCTACTACCCTATATTTAAGTTTTGATGATAACAAAGTGAAAAGATATAGTATTTATAAGTTTCATGTATGAACTATCTGCTGCCTAAAATTATTATGTTCTGACTTGCAGATACTCTGATTGAAATAAGCAAGATCACATCTATTCAGCATCAGAACTTGATTTCAGACACCAGCATCAGAAGTTGCTATATCAGAATGTTAAAATCAGATGATCAACTCACGTACATGTTGAAGCCTGATGAACAAGACTGCGCTCAACACTCTGATAAAGAAACACAATAGTTCATCAGCAGCGAAGCAGAGTCAGAATGAGCCAAGCCAGAAGTTGCATTAAGTAAGCAACGGTACTGTGCATTGAAAGCAAGTTAATTCCAACGGCCTCATTCCAGACAAGATCTGCTCAAAAAGGAAAGCTTGTTATTAGCATTGAATCAAGAATATTGCATCCAACGTTCATCATCTCAGTGCTATATAAACAAGGCTTTGAAGATTGAAATGGCTAATGCTCTCCAAATCTCTACACGCACAAAAGCTAAACCATAATCTTCGTTCTCTCAGTTTTGCTAAACCACACACTCTGATATTCTATTACTGTTTAGCAATCTAGTTTCTAAGCTTCAATTTGTGTATACATCACAGTTGTGATACAGTTTTGTAGAAAACATCCACACACATAGTTTTATCTCTTTGTAAGAAAGTGTTACCTTGACAAACCGGGTTGTGGTTTGAATCAAGAAGGCTTTAGCAGTTGTTAAAGCAGTCTGTAATATTCAGTTGAATATAGTGGATTAAGACCTCGTTGGAGAGAGGCGAAATCACCTTGACGGGTGGACTGGAGTAGTTTGAGATCAAACGAACCAGGATAAAAATATCTTGTTCATTGCATTAGATTTCAGTTTTACAATTCAACCCCCCTTCTTGTGTTTTTCACCACTTCAATTGGCATCAGAGCGCCTGGTTCTGAGCTAAAACACTTAACCGTGTCAGTACAAGATCCAGCGTCAGAAAAACAATGGCAGGAAACAATTCTCACATCAGCAATGACAACAATGAGGACAGAGATAGATTCAGTGGCAAACCTCCAGTCTTTGATGGAGAAAACTTTGATTACTGGAAAGACAGAATTGAAAGCTTCTTTCTGGCACATGATGCTGATCTGTGGGATATGGTGACAGATGGATACACGCACCCTGTGAATGCAAGTGGTCAGAAGATTGATAGAAAAACAATGTCTGATCAACAAAAGCGTGACTTCAAGAATCACCACAAGGCCAAAACCATCCTCCTCAGTGCCATCTCTTATACTGAATATGAAAAGATCTCCAACAGAGACACAGCAAAGAATATTTTTGATTCTCTCAGAATGATGCATGAGGGCAACGTTCAGGTCAAAGAAACAAAAGCTCTGGCGCTCATTCAGAAGTATGAGGCGTTCAAAATGGAAGAATCTGAATCCATTGAAACTATGTTCTCTAGATTCCAGATTCTGGTAGCTGGTCTCAAAGTTCTGGACAAAGGATACTCTACTGCTGACCATGTCAAGAAAATCGTCAGAAGTTTACCCAAGCAGTGGAGGCCTATGGTTACTGCTCTGAAGCTAGCTAAAGACCTCAACAAAATCACTCTGGAGGAACTTATCAGCTCCCTCAGAAGTCATGAGATAGAGCTAGAAGCTGATGAGCCTCAGAAGCAAGGTAAGCCTTTAGCATTAAAATCTAACAGAAAATTTGAGTCTAAAGTTTTGCAGGCAGTTGAAGAAACATCTGATGGATCCTCATCAGAAGAAGACGAACTTTCCCTTCTCTCCAGAAGAGTAAATCAACTGTGGAAGCAAAGACAAAGGAAGTTCAGGAATCCCAGAAGATCTGATCAAAACGAGTCCTCTTCCAGATACAGAAGGACAGATTCTTCCTCTGGATACAGAAGATCTGAAGGCTCCTCCAGTAGCAAAAAGCCAAACACCAAAGACATCATCTGCTATGAGTGCAATGAGCAAGGACACTACAAGAGTGACTGCCCAAAGCTTCAGAGGGAAAAGCCCAAAAAGAAGTTTGGAAGAGAGAAGAAGAAAAGTCTCATGGCTACATGGGATGACTCTGACTCGTCTGAAGCTGACTCAGAATCAGATGATGAAAGGGAAAACATAGCTCTCATGGCTAACATCTCAGAAGATAGTGAAGCTTCTGAATCAGACTCAGAATCAGACACTGAAGAGGTATTTCCTAACTTTGCTGTTAACTTTACAAAGGCTGAACTTGCTGAAAGCCTTAATGAGATTCTGGAACGTTATCAGCAAATTAGAGCTAAATTCAGAGACCTGAAAAGGAATCTTGAATCCGACTCTAATAAGACTGAGAGTCTCAAATTGGAAAATTCTGAGCTGAGAAATAAGATTTCAAAATTAGAAAACACTTTACAAAACTCTCAGAAGGAACCAATTTCTGAAACTCCCAGCAACGCTGATGAGATCATCAAGGAGTATGATCACAGTTTCCAGAAGTTCCTAGCTAAAAGCATAGATAGAAGCAGAATGGCTTCAATGATCTATGGAGTTAGCAGAAACGGCAGGAAAGGAATAGGATACCAAGGTAAGGTTCCTACACCAAAGAATGTCATGGACTTAACCATTAAACACACTCCTCTGAATTCACATTTTGTGTATGGTCACACACATGATATCAAATATACTAGCAGTAAGCACTCTGTGAAACCAAAATTCAACCAGAGTTTTGGTAAAACTAACAAATCAGGACCCAAGAAAATCTGGGTACCTAAGGATAAAATAATACATGTTGCAGATATCTTTAGCAGCAAGTCAGAAACACCAGTCATGGTACCTGGACTCTGGCTGCTCACGACACATGACGGGAAGAAGGCATATGTTCCAAAGCCTGGAACTTAAGCCTGGAGGCCACGTTGGCTTTGGAGGCAATCAGAGGGGAAAGATAATTGGCTCTGGAACTGTAGGTAATGGAAATCTTACCTCTATTAATAATGTTCTGCTAGTAGATGGATTGATGCATAATCTGTTATCCATAAGTCAATTAAGTGATAACGGTTATGATATAATCTTTAATCAAAAATCATGTAAAGCTGTTAGTCAGAAAGATGGGACTATCCTGTTTAATGGTAAGAGGAAAAACAACATTTACAAAATCAAACTTTCTGAACTAAAGAGTCAGAATGTAAAATGTCTTCTGTCTGTTAACAACAAGCAGTGGATCTGGCACAGAAGATTGGGGCATGTTAGTATGAGAAGAATATCTCAGATTAACAAACTCAATCTGGTCAGAGGACTTCCTAATTTGAAGTTCAATTCAGATGCTCTGTGTGAAGCATGTCAGAAAGGCAAATTTGCTAAACCTTCTTTTAAATCCAAAAATGTTGTTTCTACCTCTAAGCCATTAGAACTTCTGCACATTGACTTATTTGGACCAGTTAAAACTGCTTCAGTCAGTGGTAAGAAGTATGGGTTAGTAATCGTAGATGACTATAGCAGATGGACATGGGTAAGGTTCTTAAGACACAAGGACGAGTCACACTCTGTGTTTGTTACCTTCTGTAACCAAGTTCAGAATGAAAAGGATCTTAGAATCGTTAAAGTCAGAAGTGATCATGGTGGAGAATTTGAAAATAAAGATTTTGAGTCATTCTTTAATGACAGAGGCATTCTGCATGATTTCTCTTGTCCTAGAACTCCCCAACAAAATGGAGTTGTAGAACGAAAGAACAGAACATTGCAAGAAATGGCCAGAACCATGATCAATGAGACAAACGTTGCTAAGATCTTCTGGGCAGAGGCAATAAACACAGCGTGCTACATTCAGAATAGAATCTCAATAAGACCTATTCTGGAAAAGACTCCATATGAATTGTGGAAGAACAGAAAGCCCAACATTTCATATTTTCATCCATTTGGATGTACTTGCTTTATATTAAATACAAAGAATTATTTGAACAAGTTTGACTCTAAAGCACAGAAGTGTATTATGTTAGGATACTCTGAACGCTCAAGAGGGTACAGAGTATACAATACAGAAACACAGATTGTGGAAGAATCAATCAGTGTTCGTTTTGATGACAAGCTTGACTCTGAAAAGTCAAAGCAGAATGAAGTTTTTGCAGGTATAGAAATTGAATTTGTAGGTTCTGAAGACAAGTCATCCGAAGCTCTCAACACAGACATTCCTTCAACGTCTGAAAGAAGCACTGCTAGAAATCCTACAACAGCTGCTGATCAACCTCAGAAGAGATTACCCAGAAGCAGCTTGGATCACCCAGAAGAGACTATCCTAGGAAGAAAGGAAGATCCAATCAGAACAAGAGCAAGCTTCAGAAACTCTGAAGAAACACTTATGGGACTGGTGTCTCTGATTGAACCTTCTTCAATTGATGAAGCACTTCTGGATAATGACTGGATTCTGGCAATGCAAGAAGAGCTGAATCAATTCACCAGAAACGACGTATGGGATCTCGTTCCCAGACCAAAAGGATTCAACGTCATTGGAACAAGATGGGTGTTCAGAAACAAGCTAAATGAACAAGGTGAAGTCATCAGAAACAAGGCACGACTGGTTGCACAAGGTTATAGTCAGCAAGCGGGGATAGACTATACAGAAACCTTTGCCCCAGTCGCCAGGTTAGAATCTATTAGACTTTTAATCTCATTTGCTGTTAATAGAGGCATCACTCTGTATCAGATGGATGTCAAAAGTGCATTCTTAAATGGTTATATAGAAGAAGAAGTTTATGTACACCAACCCCCAGGTTTTGAAAATACAAAACATCCAGAACGTGTTTTCAAACTAAAGAAGTCACTGTATGGTCTGAAACAAGCTCCCAGAGCTTGGTATGAAAGGCTAAGTAACTTTCTGCTGGAAAATGAATTCACCAGAGGGAAAGTGGACACTACTCTATTCTGTAAATCAGTTAAGAGTGACATCTTAGTCTGTCAAATTTATGTTGATGATATTATTTTTGGTTCTACTAATCCTTCTCTTGGAAGAAAATTTGCTAAGTGTATGCAGGCAGAATTTGAGATGAGCCTCATGGGGGAACTGAAATTCTTTCTAGGAATTCAGATCAATCAAACTCCAGAAGGAACTTACATTCATCAGAGCAAATACATCAGAGATCTTCTGAAGAAATTTGACCTCTCAGAATGTAAGCCATCAAAGATTCCAATGCATCCCACGTGCATTCTGGAAAGAGAAGAGGTAAGCAAAAATGTAGAACAGAAAGTCTACAGAGGTATGATTGGTTCTCTCCTCTATCTGACGGCTTCAAGACCTGACATATTATTCAGTGTTTGTATCTGTGCTAGATTCCAATCAGATCCTAGAGAATCTCACTTAACAGCTGTTAAGCGAATTTTCAAGTATCTGAAAGGTACTACTAATCTGGGTTTGTTTTATAGAAAATCTAGTGATTACAGCTTAGTAGGCTACTGTGATGCTGATTTTGCTGGAGACAGAGTGGAACGTAAAAGTACTTCTGGAAGCTGCCAGTTTCTGGGAGAAAATCTGATTTCTTGGTCCAGCAAAAGGCAATCAACAATTGCTCTGTCAACAGCAGAAGCTGAGTACATAGCAGCAGCAGGATGTAGCACACAAATGCTCTGGATGAAAAGTCAGCTTGAAGACTTCCAGATTTTTGAGAGTAACATTCCTATACTTTGTGATAATACTTCTGCTATTTGCTTAAGTAAGAATCCCATTTTACATTCTAGAGCTAAGCATATAGAAATAAAACATCACTTCATTAGGGACTATATTCAGAAAGGTATTTTGAACTTAAAATTTATAGATACAGACCATCAATGGGCTGATATCTTTACTAAACCCCTTTCAGAAGATAGGTTTAATTTCATTCTGAAACATCTCAGCATGAAAGTGTGCCCAGAGTGAAAATGTTTTAATTCCATATATTTACCTTCAGAATGTAATTATTTTACTGTGAACTTCTGATCAATCTCCTTTCAGAAAGATAGAACATGCAGATTGTATCAGATGCAAGAACGCGTGCTGATCACTACATCAAAAAGTATCATCCAATCATCAGCATATCTCTGAAGCAGAACGCGTGCACGCTTCTGAGAAGGCAAAGCGCTGATTGGGTGCATTGAGACACATGTCTGGTAACCGTTTTTAAGTATCTTTCTCAAATCCCCCAAAATCAGCAAGCATTTAATGAAAAGTAATCATGCTTTTAAATGGCAATCATGATTTTTCTCTCTCTTAAAAACGTTTATCTTTTCAAAATAGTTTTGAAAACTCTATTTAAGCACATTAATCTCTCATTCTTATTCTTTACGCTTTCTCACTAATACTCAAGCATTTTCTGCATATTTCTGTGTTCATCTCTTGCAACCTATTTTCCTCAGTTTATTCTCAAAATCCTTTTAGCGTGAACATGGCAACCTCCAGCAGCGCTTCTGCAGGTACTCAGAAGAAAGCATCATCTGAGCAATATCAAGTGCCACTCAGAACTCTCCTCACTCCGGTGAAGAATCTTGAAGTGCTTTCTGAATTAATCATTGACTTTGAAAGCTTGAAGGAGAACGGTTTTGACCTAACTGAAGAAGTTAGGGCTCAAAAGTGGGAAAGGTATTTCGATAGGTTGGTTGGACCAACATTCCCAATGCTGGTCAAGGAATTTTGGATTCACGCCAAGGCTTCAACACATCTAGTCACCTCCTTTGTTATGGGGAAGAAGATTGTGATTACTGAAGATCTCATTGCAAGGCTAATCGGTCAGAGTGGTGGTGGCGTCCGTTGTGTGGACATGGCTGAAAGATGTGCTGATATAGGTGTGGTAGCTGACAAGATTTTCACTCTTGGGATGCCCAGCAGCAAGATTAAAGATCTGAAGGATCATTGCAGAGTGTGGGCTAAGATTATTCTGGGGTGCTTCAACCACAGGAAACCAACCAGTTCTCCTGATTACATAAATGTGGATCAGCAGTTTCTGATCTACTTTATTGATCAGAAGGTAAAGATCAATCTGGCTCACTTCCTGTTCAACCACCTCAGAACAAGTGTGAAAGAAACAAGGGAAGAAGAAAGAACCAAGAGGGATTGGATACCTTTTGGAAGGTTGATATCAGATATTCTGACAGAGAATAGGCTGATTGAGCATCTGATAGAAGCTCAAGAGCTAAGCATTATTGAACCAACAATTGGGAAACCTCTGAACGCAAAAAACCTGAAAAAGATGAAGCTGATAGAGAATATTCAGAAGGAACCCAGAGCTACTCCCCTTGCTGATATCTCCAACAGAAGAGTGCCTCTGAGTGATTTTCTGTTATTTTCTGAAATTGAATCCAAACCAGAGGTGATTCTCAGGTACCTGGATGCGTGCAAGGCAGATGGTACAGATCCAAAGCTGAATATCAGAGATCTGCATCAACCTCAACCAGAAGTGACTCTGAAGAAGACCAAGAAGAGGAAGGCGCCATCAGAAGGATCATCTCAGCAGACTCCCAAGAAAAGAGGTAATTCATCTGCTGCCCCTGTTTTAAATTCTTCTACTATTCCAGCATCTATCCCTCCTCAAACCTCTCATAGAATCTCAATCCCCATCCCTACCATAGATGAAACTGTACAAGAAGAAGACCCTTCTGAGGCATTAAAACTCAGAAGACCCAGAACCAAACACCCTAAACAACCAACAATTTCAACAACATCAGCACTTAACCAAGTGTTGTCTGATATTGATCAACATACCTCTGATCAACCAAACTCTGAACCACAAAATGTTCCTCCTCCACAACCAGAACAACAGCAATCTGCTGCAGAACCAGAACAACAACAACCACTCTCAGAAGAACCTCTGATCCCTGAGCAATCAGAGATTCCAACTCCCTCTCCCCAACCAGAAATTAATCCACCATCACCACAAACAGAGTTTCACCACTCTGAAACTCCTTCCCCTCACCAATCTGAACCTCATTCACCTCAACCATCACCGCTGGCAATACAGTTGCCATGTGGAACAACTGTTATCATGCCCCAGTTACCATCCTCATCAGAATCGACACCACCAAATACTCCCAAAACACCACCCAGTCCAATCGTAATATCTGACTCTGATACTCCTTCTCCAAAACAAACAGCTTCTCAGAAAACCTCTGAAAACCCCAGCAGGACCTTCATAGACTTAACCAGTCTTGACCGTCTTGCTGATCTGAAACACAAAATTGCCATCCCAAAACCAAAGCAACCAGATGTTGGCTCTGGTATTATGAATTTTGAAACAGGTGTGCTGCAATGGATTGCTTCTTTGAAGCAAGTCTGTCCTGGAATGATTGACCCAGCTGCTTCTGATCAGCTATGGTCACAATTCAGACTTTGGGTACGTGCTGAAGCCCTCAAGTTGCAGGATATCAACTATGAGCAGGCACAACAAAATTTCAGCAAGCTTCTGAATGAAGTTGGAAGTCAGCTCCTGAAAGAGGACGTGCTCCCTCTGGACAGTGAACCTTGGTCTGAGAAACAGCAAGCTGCAAAGGTGCAATCATCAGAAGAAGACAATACCATTCAAGCTGAAGAAAGTCAAGCAGAGGATGTTGCTGAAAGTTCTCAGAAGCCTCCTGTTTCTGATGCTTCTCAAGCTGCCTTGGACAGGCAGACTCTGGAAGAACTAAGGCTGAATGACATGCGTCTGCAGCAGCGGATGGATGAAAGCGATCAGAAGATGAAAGAGAGAATGGATGTGCAGGACAGCAAGATTGACACTGTTGTCAGCATGGTGCATAAGCAGAATGAGACTGCTGAAAAGATCCAAGCCATGCTGGAGAACCTGTTCACACGCTTGCCTCCTCAACCTTATTCATTTTTTTCATGCATGACCTTTTTCATGTTTTCCTTGATTTTCTGATGCACTGATTGAATATGTTTTGTAATATTTTCTTGTTTTGATTCTGAACTATCTTAATATGACTAGTTTTTCTGATCTTAATTGTTTTAGCACATCACCAACACTTTTTGATTGCTGACAAAAAGGGGGAGAACAAGAATGATATTTTAATCAATAACGGCTGACTAGACAGAAATTCTCAAACATTCTAACTCTATCACTTGAAATGTTTTTTTCTGTTTTGCTTAAAGTCTACAGGCACAAGGAAGCTCCTGGACACTCTGAAGACTAGAAGCTCTGATCACTATGAAGTTCTGATCCGCTCTAATATTCTGATCCAAAGCAAAGCTCTGACAAGATAAGCTCGGAAGCTCTGCTCTGACATAAAGCTTCTGATAAGTCAAAGACTCTGATACTCTGATGTTCAAAGAAAGGAAAAAAGATCTGATCCTGAAGAACACGTATAATCAAAGGGAAGTAATAAACTCAGGGGGAGTATCTCCTTACTCCTTACTCTTTTGCTTCTTATTCTGATACATATTCCAGATACCTTTTCACGTTATTTTCATTTAAAATATCTAGTTTTTGTCATCATCAAAAAGGGGGAGATTGTTAGAACAAAGTTTGAATCTACTACCCTATATTTAAGTTTTGATGATAACAAAGTGAAAAGATATAGTATTTATAAGTTTCATGTATGAACTATCTGCTGCCTAAAATTATTATGTTCTGACTTGCAGATACTCTGATTGAAATAAGCAAGATCACATCTATTCAGCATCAGAACTTGATTTCAGACACCAGCATCAGAAGTTGCTATATCAGAATGTTAAAATCAGATGATCAACTCACGTACATGCTGAAGCCTGATGAACAAGACTGCGCTCAACACTCTGATAAAGAAACACAATAGTTCATCAGCAGCGAAGCAGAGTCAGAATGAGCCAAGCCAGAAGTTGCATTAAGTAAGCAACGGTACTGTGCATTGAAAGCAAGTTAATTCCAACGGCCTCATTCCAGACAAGATCTGCTCAAAAAGGAAAGCTTGTTATTAGCATTGAATCAAGAATATTGCATCCAACGTTCATCATCTCAGTGCTATATAAATAAGGCTTTGAAGATTGAAATGGCTAATGCTCTCCAAATCTCTACACGCACAAAAGCTAAACCATAATCTTCGTTCTCTCAGTTTTGCTAAACCACACACTCTGATATTCTATTACTGTTTAGCAATCTAGTTTCTAAGCTTCAATTTGTGTATACATCACAGTTGTGATACAGTTTTGTAGAAAACATCCACACACATAGTTTTATCTCTTTGTAAGAAAGTGTTACCTTGACAAACCGGGTTGTGGTTTGAATCAAGAAGGCTTTAGCAGTTGTTAAAGCAGTCTGTAATATTCAGTTGAATATAGTGGATTAAGACCTCGTTGGAGAGAGGCGAAATCACCTTGACGGGTGGACTGGAGTAGTTTGAGATCAAACGAACCAGGATAAAAATATCTTGTTCATTGCATTAGATTTCAGTTTTACAATTCAACCCCCCTTCTTGTGTTTTTCACCACTTCATATTCTAGTTAGAAACAGGCAAAAGACATCTTCTAATTCAGATAAAATCTCGCATAGATTTTATTCTGATATTCTTTTGGAAAAGTCAGGCGTAGACTCATTCCAAATACATCGTCAAAGACGAAGTCAGGCGCAGACTTAGTCCGATTTCCTTATCAACAGCTATCTTGGATGGCATCTATAAGCCCATCTCCGACAATTCTCTTCCTCTCCAAATGGCATCTTTAAGCCCATTCTCGGTATAATCAACCAACAGTGTTACTTTGTGCACACGCGAGTGCAAATTTCTGTGCACTTAAGTGTTCAATCATACTCTACCTTCAAGTCACGAATGGAGAACATGCCAATCTAAATGTTCAGGTTTAAGAAGATTGAACAGGGGCAGTTGTTGTACCCCAAAATTTTCCCTCCTATTTTTTTCAAGACATTCTCTTGAGGTCTCAAATACTCAAAGCCACTCAAGAATTGATCAGACAAATTCTCCTCGTAAGCAATGGATTCAAAACTAGGGTTTGGTGCTTCTCAGGGAAAATTGGGTTGCAAGGGTCTCAAATGACTTTCACGGTTCATCATTGGTTCTCAATAATGTTCATGCCAAGTTTCAAGTCTTGCATCACAAATTTGCTCAGTCAATTGCTCAAATGACTGAAAATCAATTGTGTTGGACAAAAAGTCAACTGTGGTCAATATACAATCAAACTTCAAGATTTTTTGTCAAAATCAATATTTTGATGTGATATTCATTATTTGATCAAGGGTTAATAATTATTCCTCAAGGAAAGCATTCAAATCATCAAAAGGGCAAAGTTGACCAAATTAGGATTTTGACTGAAATTGACTGATCATGGACTTTTGACCTAGTACATGACTTGATGGCTTGAAGCCTGATCCCAAGGATTCAAATACAAAATCTTGACCTAATTACATGGCTCAAAACATTTCCAAGGATGCAAGTGATTGATAGATTAAAAAATTGAGATCAACTGATGAAAAGTCAACTGTGACACAAAAGTCAAACTTTGACTTTTTGGTCAACTTTGAACTTCAAAATCAAGAACCATCAAACCATTCAAAATTATCAAGCTAGATCATCAAGAATCAAAGAAGTCAACAAAAGTCAAAGATATAAATTTTTCTAACACTTAGAAAATTTTCTAAGTGTTAAGGTTTCATTCTTAATAAATTCACTACTTCATGACCGATTTTCACCAAGATGCAAGATGATTCAAGGAAAACTTTCAACATGAAAATTGTAGAACATGATGAATTCTACAACTTTGTATTAGAGGTTTGATCTCCAAAAAATGCTTGGATTAGGAGATATAGTCTCATGAAGTCAGGATATTTTTATCTAACACTTAGAGAAATTTTCAACTAGTTTTGGTCAGTTTTTCATCACAACTTCTTGGCCAATTTTCACCAAATTCCTTGTGGATTTATCCAAAATGGTCAACATGAAAGTTGTATACAATGTTTAAAGCTTTCCAAAACATCCAAGAGCATGAATTTATCATACTTGAGCTAGGAGATTCGAAGAGATGAAGTTGGGCATCCATTCTTGAATTACAAGTCATTTCCTTGATGAACACATAACCAAATCTCATAACCTCACCAAGCAATCTAACTTTTCAGGCCATGTTGCTTCTAAATCTCCATATAATCAGATATTTACATGAAATTGTGGTGCATTACACAAGGATTTGAAGCTTTATCCACTTGATCATACCATTTTTGGATGAAATTGAAAAATGTTCCATATCCATTTGCATAAAGATCACTTTAATCACAAAGTCCACTCCTTGAGCCTCTAACTTGTTTGTTCTGATCACACTCAACTTGAATGCTCAGAACCAATATGTTTAAAATATCTAACCATCCTATGAGCTTTTGTACCACACATTGAAACTTTGATTTCTCAAGAAATCACAAGTTATGTTTCAACTAAACCATAACTTGAAACTTGCAAACTTGGTCAGCAACTTCCCTCTAACTTTTCCCTATAAATAGGGGTCATTTTTGCAAGCTATAACACGAATTTACAAGCCCTTAAACCCTCTCATACAAGTTTCAAACCCGAATTGGCCATAAAACTCATTTCTTGAGTTTTCAAAATCTATTTCTTTGAAACTCATCACTCTTGCAACTTTTGTCCAATAAATCATCCAAACACTTTATATACATCATATAGAAGTGATCCAAACACCTGTTTCACTTCTGTAATCACTCTATCATCATACACCATTTTCAATATCCATTATTGCAACTTGACTTGAGTAGACCAATCCAGACACTCTCAAGGCAACGTAAGAGTTGCAATACACTCACCAAGGTCCAAGGAAGCTAAAGCAAGCATCACATTACTTCTGGAAGTCGTGTAGAGGACATTGAATTTTTCTATCAATAAGTAAGTTTTTCAAACTTTGAAATCTTGATACAAGCATTGTAACACCCCAATTCTACCCCGACAATTATATAAATAAATCAGAGTTATAAAAATCATTCATGCAACAAATCGGGATGCCACAAATTCTTCTATCAAAATTCATTGCATTCCTTGTGGATATATAACACTTTTAAAACATTGGATGAACCATCATCATACATCTTTAATTAAATAATTCAACATCTACGCAACGAAATTCTTAATAACATCTTTATCATCGTTACAACAACTTCAAAACAACACATATTTAATAATAATCAACTTAAAGTTCAACAACTGAATAATCAACAATCAAAAACAGCAAGCGTTCATCCCCCCGAGTGTTACATATCAGAGCAATTCAACAACCGACATACTCCCTTGCTTCAGCTAAAGAAACTCAATACCCTTCTTACCACATACATCTTCAGGAAAGTACTTCCTCAAAAATTCACTACGGAACACATCCCAAGTGACATTCTCACCTGCAGCTTCCAGTCTCTGACAAGTCTCTAGCCACCAGTCATCAGCTTCGACTGCTAGGATATGAGTACCATATCGAACCTTCTGCACTAGAGTGCAGTCCATCACACTGAAGATTCTCTCAATATCTTTCAACCACTCCAATGCCCCTCCAGGATCATACTTTCCCTTGAACGTAGGCGGATTCTCTCTCTGGAATGTCGCCAAGCTACGAGATCCAGCATTCCCGTCAGCATTCAGCTGGTTTTCCATCGCATGAGCCATTGCTTCTAAAGTAGCAGCAAGTGCAGCATCATTCCTTCCATCCATCTCAACTTCTCACTTCAACATAAATAACGGTTAGAAATCAAATTAACAATACTTGATTATTAGACGACTACGACTCGACGACAAGGTCGGACCAACCTTTTGCTCTGATACCAACTTTGTAACACCCCAATTCTACCCCGTCAATTATATAAATAAATCAGAGTTATAAAAATCATTCATGCAACGAATCGGGATGACACAAATTCTTCTATCAAAATTCACTGCATTCCTCGTGGATATATAACACTTTTAAAACATTGGATGAACCATCATCATAACATCTTTAATTAAATAATTCAACATCTACGCAGCGGAATTCATAATAACATCTTTATCATCGTTACAGCAACTTCAAAATAGCACATATTTAATAATAATCAACTTAAAGTTCAACAACTGAATAATCAATAATCAAAAACAGCAAGTGTTCATCCCCCCGAGTGTTACATATTAGAGCAATGACACCGACTCGAATTATTGAAGGTATACAACCTTCACTCTCGATTAACTGCATGTTACCAACATAAGAGAAACATTCAAACAGAAGGGGTGAGATATCTAACAATATAATAAAGCGCATGATAATTAATATATTAAATTAGATCACATAACATCACCACTTCTCATCTCATAATCAACAATAATCACAACAATAATACACATTCACAACATCATTACACACTTCTTTATGCAATCAAATAATGCGACTCAATGCTATGCAAATGCATGTGGTACCATTGGAGAAGAACTCCCATCTCAAAAATTTATCAATTAATAGAGGCATCAACAAGGCATAAGCCTTCATCTCAAAATTTGCCAATACAGGCCATCTCAACGAGCATAAGCTCCATCCCAAATGCAATGTATGTGACACAATCATGAATGTAATAACAACACCAAAATTAACAACATCTCAATACAACACCATCGTTGGCCAAAGGCATACATCTCAAAAGCATCTCAACATCTCTTCATCAACATCTCATATCATCCATAATAATTTATCATTTATTCATCAAACATCATTTATTCATCATGAATTATCAACACAACATCATTAATAACGTCTCATCAACAACTCAGTTGTACATTAATACGACAGTAACTCATACTGCTATTCTGTAATCTTACATCATTACTCCTACTGTTACAAATCAAACAACAGCCTACAAACATTTCATCCTCATCATTCTGCACAAAACCAACATAACGATCAACACGGGAGCTAACTCTAAATCCTAAATTGGCTACTAGGATTACACTTCCTATTCTTCATTTTAATCCTCAAGAATAAAGCTAACCGTGTTAGATATTCAACGCTTCGAACGACATCTCAAACGACATCCTAAAACTCAAGTTACAGGATTTTCAAACTGAATCTTCCAAAATCAGATAATATGGGTCGATGCAAAATGCATTGGATCGACGCGTATTGCACTAAACGCGCAACATGAGTCGACGCATCCTCTCTTGGATCGACTCATCCTTAGTCTAACACACAGTATGTATCGACACATGCTCCTATGGATCGACTCATCCTAAGTCTAAAAGGACTCATGTATCGATGCAAAACCTCTTTGTGTCGACTCATACTAAGTCTCAAAGCCTTCTTGTATTGACACATCATGTTTGAGGTCGACAAATCCTGTTCCATCCTGCATAAATTCTGCGATTTTCTCTGCATTTTCACTACGGGATTCATACTTTAAGACCTAAGAACTTAATCTAATCATAGATAATCATCACCTACAATTATCCTATAATTCTACATTGATTAAACAACATCGGGACATCATTATTCATCTATAATTCATCAAGTCTTCATCATACAACAATCATATACTTCCAATTCAAGAACAAGACAACAATCACCTCTAACCCCATATACCAATCATCATGAACCCAATTATAGAGTCAGAACCCCACCCTTACCTTAGATTGAAGGTCGCTCTATAATCTTCCGGTCGAAACCTCGTTCTGTCGTCTTTCCTCTTTTTCCAGCAGCTTCACGTTCTTCTTCTCAATCCTTATTCTTCTATTGCCTCCTCTTGTCTATTCTTTCTAGCAATAATAAAATAACATATTATTCTTTTTATTCTTTATTGGGCTTAAAACTAATACACACCCTTATTACTTCTATTCCTTAAAAACAAGCTCATATCAAATAATATTATACTTTTAATATTATTTAACCACTTAATAAAATAATTAAATTCAATTAATCACAACACCTCTTCATAAATATTCCAAAAATAATTTAATTAAATAATTAATTAAATTACGGGCGTTACAAGCACCATTTTCACTTACTTTTAAAAGATAAAATGTAGATATCATGTCTATGAAGCTAACCATATCCTTAAATTTCATTTTAATTGAATGTGGGATGAGAATTTTGAAACTTGATTTTTTGGACATTTAAGTTTTCATTTGGTACCAATAGGAAATTGTTAAAAATATTTGAGTTATAGCTTCATAAAATTATACCATTAGATTCCTTGTGAAATTATAAGCAAGTTTCATTTTTACATTTTCAAATTTGGATGAAAAATGAGAAAGTTATGTTTTTTTGACATTTTGTTTTGGTTACAATAATGATGAATGCAAGGAAGAAGAAGAGAAAATTCCAATTTTTTTTAAAAGAATTTATTTTATATTTAACAGAACATGTTTATAACAGGATAAAACAGTCACTCTAGTGGTAAAACAAGTGCGCGTTTATTATAGGGACTTGGGTTTGAGCCCAGTGTTATCCTTTTGGCTATTTTCTGTATTTTCAAACTTCATTTTCTTACTTATTTTTCATTATTTTCAATCAATTATTTTTGCATTCAAATTTAATTTTTTCAAGCTAATTTTTTGCACACTATTAGTTTACCACCTCTATTTTATGAATATTAAAAAAATCACAAAAATACTTTTTATTTCTTTATTTTTCAATTAAATCAAAATGCACCTTTTTTAGGGTTTTTAAGAACCCTTTTTGAAGATCTTTTGATTAAATTTTCAACTTTGCTCACAATGCTTGATTTTACCATGATAGGCCTTGATTCCCATAAGGTATCTGAACACTTGAGTAAATATTTCATGATAGCTTGAGTTTTCTTTTTAGAAACTTTTCTCAACCAAATTCATACTAAATCATGAAACATGTACAAAAATTAAAACTATGCTCCATGACTTTCATCTTGATTGTGATGCATACACTTGTTTCAAACATCTAAAAATAGTTTTCTAAATACTTAGAATTTCTTTAGGGTTTCAAATACCTTTCCTTTTTCACCACCTTCTCACATTTTACTTTCGCATTAATATTTTTCGATTATTGAAATTGTTCAAAGGTTTGTAATATCTTTAATTAGGGTTTATTACTTTTCTCTCCATTCATAACATTTGTACCCCCATTCCCGAAGCATTGTAATAGCGTAGGATATTTAATTTCCGCACTTTGCTATTTTGTAATTTCCCCAAAGCCTTATAATAGCATAGGACATTTAATTTCTGCAATTTACCGTTTTCCTTATTATTATTAGTTTAATGGAATTGTATGGCAAGATCTTAAAATCAATACTAGACAACCTAATCTAAGATAAATACTTGAATCACAACACACTTTGCACACTCACACCTCTAGGGTAATCTCACTTGTTGCCTTCGGATAAAAACAGTCATGTCCCTCGAGCGTGGGAGGCTTTAGCAAAGACCCTCGATAAAAATATTATAGTCCCTCGATGACCCTTCGACGTTGCCTTCGGTAAACGATCTTAGTCCCTTACGACAATTGCTAAATTATCCTACAAGTTACCTTCTATGACTGTACGATGACCCACGCCTATCCCTCAACATCCAATGATAGAACTTCCTACTAACTAATGGTAGGATAGCGCTATCTAAAGGAGGAGGATAAGAACAAATACATTTTGAGTAGGTAGATAGCTCGTAATCGCTTAGGCACAAACAAAAACATCTCTCTTCACACAAACACTTTCTGAAATATTTTCAAAAACAAACATTTTGCATGCGTTCTCAACGATACGAGAATCATTACAAAGTTTTCCGAACTTAGGCATTTTTCAAAAAAATTTCAAACAAAACACAAACACAAAGCATTTCAAAAGTGATCTAGCAATTAAGAGCCCGGAGATAACTACGGATGAAAATGGTGCTAACACCTTCCCTTTTCATAACCTATCCCCCTTACTCAGAAAATTCTCAAAAGGTATTTCCTATTCTTTTTACTCTTTCCTTTATTGGATAAAAAAAAGTCAGTGGCAACTCTTGTTATCTGCAACATTTGCAATAAAACGCAAAACTCAAAAGTCAGTTCTTCCACCGTATTATAATATCCATTAAAATTTTAGGGGGTATTTAACCTCCACTATTTAAAATTTTAATGTTACCTATTAAAAAAATCTTCTAATATTACTCCCTTAAATTGTTAAAAAATAATTAAAAATAGTAATAAAAAATATTGGGCGTTTTAAACCCCCCTTAAATGATAGAAATCTCATGAAAAAAAAGCATAAAGTGTTAGGTCCCACTCAAAATTATGCTAAAGGTGTATGATGCTAATGCACACCTACATGAGACTAATTGAAATGCATTGTCAGTCTAAAACAACTTTACATTGTCATCCAATTAGAATGAATCATTTTTGACACATAAAAAGAGAAAACATGGAAGAAATAGCTATTAAAATTGTCTAATTATAATTTTTTTTAAATTTTTATTTCCATATTTATATGTCAAAATGATTAATTCTAATTGAATGATAGTGTAAAATTACTTTACACTGATAGTGTATTCCAATTAATCTCTATATACTAATATGTTTTAAAACTTTAATTGAGAAAAAAGAAGAAAAAAAGATATATTTTGATAGAGACAACTTTTCGAGTTTGTTTACGGATCCGTTTGTTGATGTCATATCTTGGACCTATTAATGCTTTGTTAATTATAAATATGATTTTTTTCCTCTCATTTTTTAGATACAAAATGCATAAGGTATGAATCCTAGTGAAAAGAAAATAGTAAAATTCTTTAGAACTATATTCTAAGAATTTTTAGCCTTTTGGGTTATCAATGGGATTGATAAACAGTTTAAACACCTTTGGTTCGTGTGATTCTTATAGTGAGAGTTAGAGAGATTAAAAAACATTTGGGTAGAAAATAGAATTTGTTTTTGGGAACTCCAAAGACTATTTTCTTATAACTCATTGTAATTTCTTGTAACAAATTTTAAAGAATATTGAATTGGAGAGCTGCTATCTACCCTAAACATAGATTGATTTGATCAAACTAGGTAAACAATTTTTTCGTGTTATTGTGTCTTATTATTTTTATTGCTTGAAGTCATTTGTATAGTTGCCAATGTTTCTTGTCCCACACATCAAATTTCTGGAGTGGTTGAAGTCTGAATAATTCTTCAGAAATAGTATTAATTATTCCATCGATTTCACAACAAGTGTCTCCCACCGCGGGGTAAAAGGGTTAAGCTTACAAGTGAGCACCAAGGATTCCAAACGAGGCACTAAGAAAATTTTCGAGGAAAACGACTTAAGATTATGGAAGTTAAAGATGCAAGCAACACTAATTCAACAAAGGTGTGCAGAAGCATTGAAGAAAGAGGCATTGATGCTTGCAAGCCTTACATAAGATGAGAAGACCATGATGGTGGATAAGGCTAGAAGCGTCATTATTTTGTGTCTCAGAGATAAAGTATCAAGGGAAGTCGCGAGGAAGAAGATCACAACTAATATGTGGGTCAAGCATTTAATTATTATATATGACAAAGTCATTACTCATAAGTTGTGTCTGAAATAACTACTTTATTATTTTGTATGGTTGATAATATATCCTCTTTCGGATATTATCAATTGATATGACTACTTGTTTTCCAATAATATTCTCAAAAGAATCTCATCTGAGTGTAGCAGCATGTATCAATTAAACCAGATTTTTATGTCCAAGGTAGCCACTACACTACATACATTCTAAAAGGCCAAGAGGGGTAAAGGGTTATAAGATCCTCAGTTTCTCAGGCTCCCAGGTCAAAAGCGATAATGTATTCATAATTGACTTGTTTAACATTATCACCCTCAAAGGGGCCTCCATTGAGCGACGGATCTCAAGTCAGCTTAGTAAAGATTAACTCATAATAAGCCAACATGACTATACCACACTCCTAATCATAAGTTTGCCCAAGTTCGGGTATAAGACTTCTAAGAGACCATCAAGCACCCAAAAAACCAAAGAAATCCAACCAAACAACAACAATAATAACAACAAACACAGATAAACAAGATAGGCTCAACCCACATGAGGAGTGATCCCTAGCAGAGTCACCAAATTTCTGTAGCGGTAAAAAATTGAGATTAATCTATTGATTAAATTAACTCACAAAATCAATAGTCGCCACCACACTTTATTGTTTCCAAAGAAATGGGAAAAGAGCGAATAAAACCCACAAAAGTTTTAAAACAAAACTAATAAAACAAAAAGATCTAAGTACGGGGGTTAGTTATGCAAAGGGAATGTATTAGCATCCTAAACATCCATGGTAATTCATGGGAACCTCTTAAAAATCTATGTAAAACGCTAAAATTGGTTGTTTGCAACAAAAATTATAGAGATGAGAAAATAAGTGATTTTCATGATTTTTTATCTAGCAAAACATCGAGAGTTTTGTGCCTACGTACCTCCAATATACAATGAAGAAATCAGAACTACGTAATTCGTCTAATAAAAAGAACAAAGTTTGTTTGTTTGATTGATTTTAAATGAAGAGACATATTTCCATCTTAAGGAGAATACTCTACTAATCATACATAAACATGAGAAAGATTGATCTTTTCCTCACAATGAAAAAAGGGATCCAACTTGGATAGAAATCATCAAGTATGCCACTAACTCTTTCAAGTGGAAAAGGATCAACACCATATCAATCAGTATTACAAAGTTAGGAGAATTACATCTTAACTATGAAGATGACTCATGTCTAATATTTGAAGAAAAGCTTTAAATGAAAAGCCAAGTGGCAAAAGGATTTGAATGAGTTTTGTATTTTTTAAGTCTTTTGAAAATGATTGATATGCTTAAGATGTCTTAGTATTTATTAAAGAAATAATTTTTTAAAATACACTTGACAAGGTTAAGGTTTATTAAGAAAGTGGTTTAAGTTTGAAAACAAGAAGGTTTTTGAAAAAAGAGAGAAGCTTTGAAAATTGAAGAAGATGTGCAAGAGATGAAAGAACTATCCTAAAGCATAAAGTAAAAGTCAAGGAAGAAACAATCTAACCAGGATAGATGAAGCAACTTGACATAAGTCAAACAAAATTCCATTCCTTTAGACTCAAGCCACAATACAAGCAAGTAAACAAATGAAATAACATAATCATCCGATGAAAATTTGATGTCTCAGATGAAAGCTCAAGGTCTCAGCATCAGATGAATCACAAAGCGTAGATGAATTCTTATGCATCAGATGGAAACTCTAAGTCAAAGATGGAAATTTCTGCATCAAATAAAACACATAAAAGAAAAACATACAGATAAAACCCAATGATGAGATGAAACTCCTAAGGTCTCAGAGGAAGGTTCCAAGGTATCAGATGGATCAATGTATCAGATGAATCATGATCTTCACAACTCCAAAGCATATGATCAAGAACCTAAATCTAAGTCCATAAGTCAATTTCCAAGCCAATGGTAGTAACCATAGTCTAAAAGAAAGATTAAGTCTTTTTAGGGCTTAGTATTTATTAATGTCTTTGAAAAGGAAAAGAAAATGTCCAAGGGACAAAGGGAAAAAGACAATAAAAGTAAATAGACAATAAAATAAAATGGCATGAATGATAAAATGCTAAAAGTAAATTGCATAACAGTAAATCGCGAGAATTTAAATGACATAAATGTAAAGGTGAAAGAATTTAAATGACATTAATATAAAAGGCAAGAAATTAAAGTCAATTCAATTATAGTTATTGTTAGTAATTGATATTCTAATTCAGGATAATATGGCGTTATGTTTAGCAATCATAAGTGAATTTATATAGAAGTTTTACCTATCTGAGGTCAGACCAAAATAATGTAGGTATATTGCATATAATGCACACTATGGTTTAAAAGCAATGGTGATCAAGAGGCAAGTCAAGGAGATTGATCCATTATGTCAATCATTCTTCTTGATAACTTAGGACAAACTTTCACTAATCCAAAGTACCTCAAATGATCAATGATCAATTGTAAGGTAGATTTGAAATAATGAAAGTTCATCAAACACCAATTCAAACTTCATGAACAACAAAAGGTATGCTAATCTAAACTAACAGCTAACAACTAAGAACAACTTCTAGAAGAACTTTAAACTAACAACCTCAGAAGTTACTGCTTCTGACTAATAGCCATGAAATCTACTGCTTCAGACTCTAACAAACAGCTTCTGAATATGAATTACTTCTAAGTTCTAATACTATTTATATTAGGATTTGACACAGTCGTAATCACGAAGGATTAACAAGCATTAAGTCTATAACAAAAACACAAGTTTGCAAGCGACAAACTTATCCAATAAGGCTCTGGAATCCACTAGAAAAATAAAAAATTCTCGAGTTTTATTATGATAAAAAGACGAGCCTAACGGCCACGTCCCTAAAGGGTTTAAATAATGAAACAGTAATACCTAATTCAAAAATTATCTAAAACAAAAAAAATAGAAAATTCCAAAAAATACTGAAAGATCTTGTGTTTGAAATTTTCTTGTTTTCACCCTTCAAATATTACTATTTGATCCGCTGCGTTTCCATTTTACTTCTTATCTTTACTCTTCTCTTGATTCTTACATCCATAAATAATACTTTATATTGGATAGTCAAACTCTTCTAAAAAAAACTTTACGGTCCAAACAAATTATCTATCCGTTTTCATAAACAATTAGACGAATAGAGCGAAGTTTACATCTCCTGATCCATCAAATAAAATTATTGAAAAAGAGTATCACATAAGAAAATTAACATTCCACGACAATTTAGTGAGGGAGATTGGTTCATAAACTATAATAATCCGGTATTTTTTTTTAAAGAGTTTGAGAGCTTAATTTTTATATATTGGTATAAATATTCAATTAAGAGTAATTTGTCCTTAAATTATATAGTTTATAAGAAAACGTAAGTATTGAATATTTAAATATTCACTAAATATTGTTTTTATGATGAGCTATATTATAAGAGTTTCTAAAATTTGAATTTTACTATACTATGGTTTTTGCATGTCAGTCCCTAAGAGTTTCTAAACGTAATTTCAATATAAAACAGACACAAGCATTATTGATATATTGTTAAATAAAAAAATATAAAAAAATAGTATATATTTTAACGGTTATTAATCTGTTAATAGTTTTCTGTTATGGAAGTTGATTAAGTAGATGTAGTTATAACCAGATAGTTATATATAGTTACACTTTCTTATAAACGTATCTTCGTCCCTCTCTTCATAATCCATATATTCATAGTGATTGAATAGTATTTTCAATGGAGAGAGCTCAGAATGCGACTCAGCCACCGAATAGGGACGCAGTGTCGGAGCAACAAGCAGCAGAGGCCGGTAATGAGGGAGGCGAGGAGTCACCAAAGATGATCATTTCCACGAGTGATCAGAAAGATGACGAGGAAAAGGAAGAAGCAAAGCTTATCCGTTCGGATAACGCTGTTCAGAAAATATATGATGATATATTATCGCAAGGTTCATTGGAATTTTCATTCTTTAACTCTTCTACAATCAATGAAGAGAAAAAGGAAGAACCATCTCAAAATGAAACTAAAATTTCTTCCAAGAAAGGAAAAGAAGTTGCCGGTGATGTATCCAAAGAAGGTTCTTCGGCATCTCCTTTGTCATTTGACCTCAACAATGAACCTTCTCACTCTGAAACTGAAATTGCCGGTGATGTATCAAAGAAAGGTTCTTCGTCGCCTTTATTATTTGACCTCAACGAAGAACCATCTCAATCTGAAACTGAAGGATCAAAGAAGAGAAAAGATGGATCTTCTCCAACAACTTCTGAAGAAACTTCTTCACGGAAAAGAGGACGCTCTTCCGGTTCTGGATGAAACAAAACAAAAGAATGAATTCTCAAACAACTTGAAGAAACTTCTTGATCAGGAAATCATATTTTAAAAACCATAATTGGTCCCTTTTCTTTTCAGTTTATTTTTTAGGTACATTTCTTTTTTAGGTACATTTCTTTTCAGTTTATTTTTTAGGTACATTTCTTTTTTAGGTACATTTCTTTTCAGTTTATTTGTGTATTGAAATATCATGGAAGTTTGGACTCATGTTTCATGTATTGCAATGTGTGAAGAGATTTGTCAAAGGAACTTATTGCTTAAAATTAGAAGGACTTGCTGAATTGTTCTGTAGAGTTTAAGATTTGGCACTTATTATGCCATTGTCAATGAACTTATAGGTTTTTATTAGAATATGTTTAACCTAAAGAATTATATATTTATTATTGCGAGTTTGGAAAATACAAACATACTATTTGATAACTGAATCATCCGCACTTGACGTTGACATTATCACAATAAACTAAAGTTAATAATATAAAATAAATAATTTAATAAAAAGAAATAAATGAAATCAAACTAATAAATAATTTTAAAAGAATAAGTATCTTTGAATAATAAATAACTAGATAAATAACACTGTGTTACACAGTTTTATTAAAATGTATATATTAATTATTTTAAATAATCAAGAAAATTATAATTTTGATAATGATTTAGCGAAATGAATAAACTGAAATTATTGTGAAATAATTGAATTTAATAAAAAAATAATTAAAAAATATAAATTGTTTAAATGTGAGAATTCGTATAATCTAAAATGTAAATTTGAAAATATAACTATTATAATTTTTTTTAACTATGAAATGTTCAACACATTTCAATGATATATTAAATTTGACTATAATATTACACATATAATAATTTTAAATAGATATTACATTTTCATGTATTTTTTTTACTTTTTATTTTCTTAAATTTTTATAACTCATTTGCGTTAGTTCAACTATCAATTTATTGTTTGAGCTTTAATTATAAAAAATTAAAAGAAATAACTTTAATTTTATAGTGCGTATATATGAACATGTCAATTTAAAAAAACTTAAATACAGTTTTGTTTTCTCAAATTTCTCAATTATTTGATTTTGACTTAACAATTATCAATTGTTTGATTTTGATCCTCAAAAATTTCTAATTATTTGATTTTGGCCTCTAAATTTTAATTATTTGATTTTGATCTCTCAAATTTGTCTAATTTTACATTTGATAATCACCTAATAATATGTAGTCTAAACTTTGATTTTTTTCTCTTTTTTTTTGTAATTTTTTTCTTAATTTTCTTTACTACAATTCTATTTTCTTTTTCTTTTTAATTAGTTAAATTTAAAATATAATATTTTGAAAAACTCAAATATTTCATTCAACATATATCTAATGGCAAATTATTTTGACAATATGAAAGATAGTTCACTAACTAATTAAAATAATAAATTCTTTATCCAATATTTTTCTCATATTTAAACATAAAATCTCAATGTCTAACAATCTAATTATTCATATTAAATTCTAATCTTTCTTCAAGAGATATTGTAGATTGTCTCTTTATTCTAAATTGGTTTTGTTAAAAGCTTCACACATATTATTTGTCAAATATTTTTCTTATTTTAATTAGTTAGTGATCTATTTTTGTTGTAAAATTAAAAAAAAAAAAAAAAAAAAAAAAAGAGAAAAGTAATAAAAAAAAGTTTAGTCTACATATCATTAGGGAACTCTTAAATGCAAAATAGAGTAAATCAAACAATTGGCAAATTTGAGAGGTCAAAATTATGCATTTGAAATTTAGGGGTCAAAATTAAACAATTGAAAATTTTAGGAGATCAAATTCAAATAATTGAAATTTGAAAGACCAAAATAAAAACAATTGAGAAATTTAGAGGGTTAAAATTGCCTTTAAGTCATTTAAAAAATATATTTTGGTTTACTAAGTTTTACTATATTTTTTATTATTTTTATATTAAATGTTATCTATCATATTAATCTTAAATGTTCCTTACATCAATATTTTAGAATCTTTAATTTATTAATAGGGATGTCAACGGGGCATGAAATGTTTAGAGGATGTTTCACTGTTCCCTGCTCCGTCTCTAAATTTATTCTTTATCCTTGTCCCTAATCTCTGTTATAGGGAAATATTTTTCCATCCTCATTCCCACATATCTCCACGGAGATCCACATACATCAAATCTTAAGAAAATTTCTATATTATTCGATCAAAATTATAACACTAGTATTTCTTTTTTTCCTTTTTTTAATTTAAAAACATATATATTTTGCATTTTTTAAAAATAAAAATACATCTTGCATCAATAACAAAAAAAGTAAAAACACTTGTTGTTGATAATATTTTTCCTATAAAAAAATAATAAATATTAACACAACTTGATGCTATTATGCTTCCGTTAATTTTCTACCACAGTACCATTGTCGTCCACCGCAATTGTGTGTGTGGCAAATCTATAACTACTAATTCATTAATTGAATGAGAAACATGTTACTAGTGAAAGTAAAGTGAGTTTGAAGAGTAATTACTATAACCATAATGAACAAATGATAGTGGTTGTTGTCAGTGGTGGAGCCGAAAAAATTATAAAGCCTAGATAAAAATTTAAAGACCGCAAATTCACATTGAATATAATAGATAAATAGTCATCCATCAAAATAAAAGAGACTCGTCACTCTGTCAACAAAAATATAGTTTACAATAAAAGAAATAAACATAAACTTACAATAGCGAGTTAAATAAAATTACGAGGCAAGTGTCCTTTCCGAGACTTCTTTGCGGTGAATGTTCGAATAATATCAATATCATGAAGTAACTTGAATATCTTCCGCTCGGTGTAACATACCATCAAGTCATTGAACCACACATCATTGATCTTATTGCGCAATTTAGACTTGATAATCTTCATTGCTGAAAAAGCTCTTTAAATGGATGCTGTCGACACCGGCAATATCAAAGCTAACTCAATAAGTTTATAAACCAATGGAAATACCAAATGTTTCTCAGTTTGAACCATCTTCATAGCCAAACTTTGAACATCTTCACAAGTGGAAAATGGAACATTTCTTCTCACTTTAAGCACATAAGTTTCCAGTTGATCCCTAATTGTTCATCGGTCGTCATCAGAAAAGTCTGCATAATAAATATCAGCAAGACAAGCAAGCTTATCAACATTAAACTTTGAGAAAGAGTTCTTGGGGTCAAGACATGAGAAGCAATCAAGTATAACGTTAATTCCTTCACTAAAGCGGTTATCCATCTCCACACATATTTTATCAATAGCAACAAAAAAAATCTATGCACGGTAATGATGAAGATTAATGAGAGTCCTCCCTTCTGCTCTTGAACGACCCCGAACTGGTATTTCTTCATCCATATTTAGTACCAGAATACTTTTAGCAACACAAAATTTTGGACATCGGCAAAAAAATTATTCCAACCACTCTCTCTCTCTCTCATTATGCTCAACCAAGCTTTGACAACATCAACTAATTCCATGGCATTCACAATATTAAGATCTTTTCTTTGCAATACATTTGAAAGCTCGTTTGTAACACCAAACAACTTTAACATTAACCTCAAAATAAAATAAAATTTAAAGCTCTCCATTTTTTCTATAAAACCTGCTGCTTGAGATAGTCCACGTCCATCTTCATCAACCATACTAAGAACCTTTAACACGGAGGACCACATTTGATCCAAACGAAGCAATGTAGTATGATGTGAACCCCATATAGTATCTCCGGGTCTAGTGAGACTAAATGATTTGTGCAAGCTCCTTCCTCTAGATATCTCATAACTCTAAAGTTTATTTAAAATATCTTGGCGTTGTGCCTCTGTCAAAGCATCCCTCCTCTTACAAGATGCACTTGTTGTATTCACAATTAATGTGATGTACTAAAAGGTTCATAACGATTTTAATTATACCTCATCATCTATGCGAACAAGCCTTGACGGCCATGCAACAAACGCTCTTATTGCCTCTCCCACCAATGTTGCATCCGAAACTTCATCTGGGATTGGTAATAACACACCCTCCTCTAAAGCAATATCAATCGACACTTTCAAATATCCAGAAGGGAGCAATTTATGATGAAGTACTTCTCTCAGAGTGTTATGGACTTTTCCCTTGCCAACCATGCGATAAGTTGGTGTCTCTAAAAAGAGTTGACAAGGTGAAATGCCCTAAAATCAATAATAAATATGACATCATTAATGTGTATATATGTCAGTTAAATAAATTACACTAATTTAATTTCATAATAATATATGTAAGTACCTCGGGAATACTCGGTTGAGCTGCACAATTGACACTAGCTATGTCACTAGCTTTTTTAACACCCGAAGCTTCCCTTTCTGATTGGTACTGTCTTGCTTTTTCCTTCCTCATTTCAAGAACTTCAGCTTCTAATGCATCCAACCTTGCCTGCAGTTCTTTATTGCTAGCAGATGTTGTCTTTGGATTGTTCTTTTTCAAGGAGGTTGGAGTAACCCCATGTCCTTTACCCCTCACCCGACCAGAATACTCATGAACATCTAATGCTCGACTAAGTATGCTCCTGTAATCATCTAGTGGAAATGTAGACTGAGACAGACTCTCCTAAAATTCATATGAATATTGGAAAAACATGAATACTATATGTTAATAAAATTTTGATTTAATTAGAATTAATGTTATACTTACGCATTTTTCAAAAATTTGTTGTACATCTTCTTTGAGAACTCCATCCTTACCCACACGGGCAGCCTTCCATAAAACATGCTCCGGAAGAGATGTTTCCGAACTACTCTCCTCTTTTAACTACACATTAACACAAAAAACAAGCTCAGTTATAACTATTGATGAACAAGTATATCATTGCAATTTGTAAATACTTACTATTTTTTGTTCTAATCGTGCATATCCCAAACTCCCTTTTTTGTATGGATATGCGGGAGATGATGCTCTTAGATGATTTACTTCACTTACACTCTGAAATTTTTGGGTTTTCCGTTTGGCTTTAAAAACATCCAATTCTTTAACTAAAATCACATCCGCATATTCTGCTGGACGCTCTGCATCAACAATTTTTTTTTTGGCATCTCTAAGATATTTTATGTTTAAATATGTTCTAAACCCTCTTAGTATTTTGCCGGCCAATCTAAGACAATAATCTTTTCTTTTGTCATCAATGTTGAAAGACCTCTACAAAAAACATACACAAAGTGTGTTAGTATAAGTAATTTAAAGACATAATTTAAAGTACATAATCGTAATTTAAAGACATAATTTAAAGCACCTGTATCTCACTCTAGATTTTGTTTTTAGCATCATTCAGCTTATCATCTCTCCACTCATCACAAGTTATTGGAATTTCTCTCCTTACAAGTGTGCCAATGTAACTTGTCAATTTAGAACCGTTAGGCTCAATTAATTGGTCATTTGGACTCCAATGCACATCATATTTTATACCCCTATCTCTATCACGAATGATATTCTTCATAATAGTTTTTCCTCTTTTTATTTCTTTTTCCACTCCCTTACTGGATTTTCCTCCATCATTGTCTCCATCATTAATAGAATCATCGTGAGGGTACTCCTCGTTACTAGCCATCTAACCTGTAATAAAGAAAAACATTAGTATCTAATGACAAATATTTAATTCCAAATATATAATTCCAAATATTTATTCAGTATATAAAATGACAAATATAAATTGAGTATATAAAATGAAAAATATCAATTGAGTATATAAAATGACAAATATATAATTTATTAGAAGTTTGCTAAGTGTTAACGGGTATGGAGGAATATATATTACCTCTTTCACTAACATCTCTTTCTTTTCTTGGTTGGATTCCGAATTACTTGTCTCTTAAGAACACGGACGAAGGGATTGATCCAAATTCCCTCATCATGATCTTTTCTGATATATGATTCATCCACTGTAGTATCATCATCTCGATCGTTTCTAATATACGACTCATTCTCAATATCAACATCAACTTGATCCACACTTTTATCATCAATCACTTTGTTAGATAAAAGCACTATAGACCATTTCGTACTCTTCGGGTCTGTGACATAGAACACTTGTTTAGCTTGAGAGGCTAGAATAAAAGGCTCATCTTTGTACCCCACCCTACTAAGATCCACTTGCAAAAACCCTGACTTATCCATTCGTATGCCACTAGTATGTACCCACTTGCAACCAAAGATAGGAATCTGAAACTTCTCGTAATCAAACACCCAGATGTGATTGATAACCCCGAAATATGACAAATTTTCATATTTGGGTTTAAGTCCTTCATACCAGAAATGTGCATTGCTTCACATACCACCGTGACACCACTATTTTGCATGGTACTTTTCTCATCTTGTTCTTTGGTATAAAATGTGTATCCATTAATTTCGTATCCTCTATAAGAGAACACAATCGAACTTGGAACATATGCCAAACATCTCAACCTGTCTGATATTGAAGCGGGATCTGAATGAAACTTTGAATATATATGATCCTTAAACCACTGTATAAAACTTTGATTGTGCTCTCGTACTATCCAATTTTCATTTCTACTTTGATTCTCACCTTGGAGTATAGCCTTGTGCATTTCAACAAAAGGCTCAACCTCAGTTTCATTGTGCAGAACATACAAATGCACTTGATCCCGTTCATCCCTTGATACTGTCACAATTTCATTTCCAATTAATTTGTTACCTTCTTTTTTTTCGAAAAAAATGAGATTTGGGGAGTCCAATGGATTGCACATTGGATAAAAAATCAGTACAAAACTCAACCGCTTCTTCAACAACGTATCGCTCAACGATACAACCCTCTGGACGACTTCGGTTTTTCACGTACCCTTTTAATATTTTCATATAACGTTCAACAGGGTACATCCATCTCATATAAGCTGGTCCACACAATTGTGTCTCTTTCACAAGATGAACAACAAGATGTACCATAATATCAAAAAATGATGGAGGAAAATACATTTCAAGGTCACACAGAGTAATAACGATTTCTTTTTGTAATACTGGTAAGATCTCAGGATCGATCACCTTACTACAAATTGACTTGGAAAAAAACACAATTTAGTTATAGCGCTTCTTACTTTTTCTGGAAAAATAGAACGTATACCTATTGGTAGAAAATGTTCCATTATGACATGGCAATCATGTGTCTTCAGACTCTTTAACTTGAGGTCTTTCATGGACACGAGTCTTCTAATGTCTGAGGAGTAACCTTCTGGAACTTTAACTTCACTCAGAAACTTACACAATATTTTCTTTTCCTTTCTAGATAGAGTATAAGAAGCAGGTGGTAGATATGTTCGTCTTCCTTTCTTCACGGGACCTAATTCAGTTCTTATTCCCATCTCTACCATGTCCTCTCTTGCTTTAAGGCCATCCTTAGACTTTCCTTTTATATTGAGTAACGTACCAATAACACTTTCAAATACATTTTTTTCAATATGCATAACATCAAGAAAATGTCTTACGTACAAAGATTTCCAATATGGCAATTCAAAAAAAATTGACCTCTTCTTCCACCCACCTGTGACAACTTTATGTGCAAAAGGCTTGCCAAACTGAATACTCACATCTTTCATCTTTTCACAAATTTGATCACCAGTCAATCCAGGTGGAGCTCTACGTTGTTCGGTATTTCCATTGAACGCTTTTCTCCATCCACGATATTGATGTTTTGAATTTAAGAATCTACGATGACCGAGAAAGACATTCTTTTGACAAATTTTCAATCGTGTCGTATCGGTTCCATCTTCACAGACAGGACACGCTTTTTCACCTTTAATGCTATACCCGGATAGATTTCCATATGCTGGAAAATCGTTAATTGTGCCAAACAACATCGCCCTCAAATTGAAACATTCTTTCCTATATCCATCATAAACCTCCACACCGTTCTCCCACAAAATCTTCAAATCTTCGATTAAAGGTTTCAAGTATACATCTATGTCATTCCCTGGTTGTTTAGGCCCAGAAATTAACATAGATAACATCATGTACTTGCGCTTCATACATAGCCATTGAGGTAGGTTATAAATCATAAGAATCACAGGCCATGTGGAATGTGAGATACTTTGAAGACCATGCGGGTTCATTCCATCCGTAGATAATGCCAAGCGAAGGTTTCTTGTTTCTCCTCCAAAATCAGGATAATCATTATCAATTTTCTTCCACTGTGGTGCATCTGCCGGATGTCGAAACTTTCCATCGATAATTCTTTCATCTGCATGCCAAGTCAAGTGTCTATCATCGGTTTCACTATGAAACATGCGTCTAAATCTCGGAATAATAGGAAAATACCATAAGACTTTCGTTGGAGATAATTTTTTCTTATATCGAGATAAACCGCACTTTGGGCACTCATTCAACGATGCATATTCGTTTAGAAACAAAATATAATCATTTAGACATGCATGTATCTTATCATAGCTCATGCCAATAGAGCACAACATTTTTTTGGCCTCATAGGTTCGATTAGGAAGAACATTATCCTCAGGAAGCATATCTCTCAAAAGGGCTAATAACTGTGTGAAACTTTTATCCGACCATCCATTGTGCGCCTTTAAGTTGTACAATTTTAATACCGCAGACAATCTTGTGAATTTGGGGCAATCTTTATACAACGGTTTCTCCGCATCGCTTACCAACCTCTCAAACATTTTGGGACAATCTTGAAGATCTTCTTCAAGTGCTTCTGCAATCTCTTCAACCCGATCACAATCATATGTATCTGTGGCATTGTCGTACGAAACATAGGTCACATTACTTTTCACCCACGGTTCAACATTCTAGATGCTTTTCTCACCATGAAATATCCAACACGTATAACTTCGATCAATTTCGCGCATTAGTAAATGCGATCTCAATCCATCTGCGTCAACCCGACCCACATAACAACAACCCAAGCAAGGACATTTCATTATATTCAGGTATTCAGCGTGTTTAACAGCAAACTTAACGAACTCTAATACCCCATTCTCGTACTCTTTTGACAATCGATCGGCACACATCCATTTTTTATCCATGGTTTTAACTATTATCTAAGTTAAACAAAAACACTAGAAATGAGGATTGGGAGTACAATGAATTTAAAGAGTATGTGTTGTCAACAAAAATCAAACATGTGATTAGAACAATTCTAGAAATGAGGATTGTTGTGGTCCTATAACATATTCAATCAATGATCGTCAACGTTACAATTTTAGAGACATTAGCTTAGTTGTGAACTCATTCTAAGATTCATGATTTGTGTTATTTTTTACTATTACTAAGTTGAATATTAGATGGGGGATTTACATGATGTGATTCCTTTGTTCCTTGCAGGCATGTCTACATGAGCTAAGCATACATTATGAGAAACAGAAAAGAAACTTTCTATGCTTCCATCACTGAAAATATTCTATCACAACAGATCTTTCTTAAAGACTAAATTGATCGACGATTTTTAATTTCAGAAATCATTTCAAAACATCGATAATTCTAACACCTAAAGTTTCATGGACTAGTTACTGATTCACTAAAAAAATCAAAATAAAAGTTTCGAAAGAGAGAATAGAAACCATAATACCTAAGGTTCCTCGGCTTTTACTCGCGGAGATTGTTAATTTTCTATTTCGCCGTAAGAAGAAAAACAATAAGAAGATGAAGATTCCAGCAAGAGCAGAAGAAGCAATCAATGCTAGTAGAATTCTCTTATTCAAATTTTGGTGATGCACTATTCTAACATCTTGATTTCCTGTATCATTCATTGTAAAAAAAATACATCAAACTCATTAGTCTCGTTAAACCAACTCAGTTAATTGCTGTGCAGAAATATAAGATATATTAAAATTGACATAAAATAAAAATGCTGATGAGTATTTCATCTTTCAAGCAATGAAACTTCATGATTCATGATGATTACATTAGTTGTTATGAGATCTTCAAAATTTAAGACTAGTTCATGATTTTGTAGAATCAATGAAAATTTATCATAACAGTGTGTTATAGTCTACCTGGAGATTGAGCTTGAGGTTGAGATTGAGCATTAGCATTGAGAATCATTGAGGAAACAGAAATGGTAATGAAAAGAATAAGAAAATTCATTTTGAATAAGTTGTTTTGTTGTGTAGAGAAGGTTCTTTTCTATTCTTGTTAAGTTTTTGAGTTGGTTTTTGGAAGTGATTCTGTATGCAGAAATAGACAAAGGCTTTGTTTCATTGAAACCGATAAAGTGCTTTTTTTAATTAATCCATTTGATGGATGATGATGATAAGTTGGTTTCATTCATGAGTGTAATAAATGAAGATTGAAAACAGAAGCAAAATTCAGAACATAATAGGAAAATTGGGAAAATCTGCTGCTTTGCCTTAACAGTAATAAAACAAAAACCACAACCAACTCACCTAACATGAACACAAAAATGAACAGTTTAAGATGAGGACAAACATTTAGTGGGACACAATGACAGAGTTAAGAACAAGACAAACTGCATATGTTAATCGGTTATAGACTACTACATGATGATGGCACATTATAGTTAAGAAAATTGTAATCCAGAGGAAAAGAACTTTAGGAGTACAAAAGAACTAAAAGTTGAAAACAGTAAGAAATTAGCTCTAGGAATTCCCATCTTATATCCAATAATCCAGGAAAATTCTTGTATGATTATCATATATATTCAAAGTGATGAAACAAAATGAAGGAGTAGAAGTAAAAATATAAAAAGAAACAACAAAGTGATGAAACAAAAGGAGACTACAACCTTATCTGAGTCAACAATATGTTTGCTTATGGATAGATTTGCGCCTTGTTAATATATATGCTCAAATTTATATCTTGGTTATGTGGTTCCTAGGTACAAGAAAATCTGTAATCAACTCATATATGCAGTGTTAATATTGTAGTTGTTGTTAGTCATTTGCATGTATAATGTAATTACTTTTTTAACTGCTCCTTTTGTGTAACAACAAAGTAACATAATAATTTTTATACACATAGTTTAAACAGATTAACAAGAATTCAATATCTATAAGAGTACAATGACCAATGTCCTATAAGAAATACTTGTGATGAATCGTGTGAATGAATGAAAATGGATAGAGATGAATAATAGAGAGGCCTGTTTTGGTACTGAGAGTTTCAGAAAGAAATGAAGAAGACCAGACTTTATGCTTGCATTAAGTTAACCATAGAAAAAAATATAGAAGGATGAAGAAATTTTACCTTATAGTGAAACTGGTTTTGTGAAACTTCTTCTTCACGAGGAGATGGTGGTAACGAATCCGAAGCGAGTTGGAGAAGAAGATGAACCACGTGCCTCGTATAACCGGAGAATCCGAAGCTTGCAACGATAAAACGAATTAGGAAGCGAGTTGGAGAAGAAGATGAACCACGGTTGGACGGTGAGGAGGGAGGAGACGAGTTAGACGAAGATGGACAGTTGCGTGTGTGGGGTTTCGTTTGTATAAAGTGGGGTTTCTGATAACCAATTTAGGGATTTAGAAACTATTTAATTACCTTAGACAGCGCTTTTAAGAAGCGCTGCTAAAGGTATTACCTTTAGCAGCGCTTTAGTGTAATGCCTTTAGCAGCGCTTCTTGAAAGCGCTGTCTAAGGTATACCCTTTATCACACCTTTAGCAGCGCTTTTAGTAAGCGTTGTCTAAGGTATACCCTTTAGCAGCGCTTATTCTTATTTTTTTTATTTTTTTTAATTGAAAACCTATAGCAGCGCTTAGGGAAAGGAAGCGTTGTCTATGGTAAAGCCTTTAGCAGTGCTTTTAGTAAGCGCTGTCTAAGGTATACTCTTTAGCAGCGCTTATTCTTATTTTTTTATTTTTTTATTGAAAACCTATAGCAGCGCTTAGGGAAAGAAAGCGTTGTCTATGGTAAGGCCTTTAGCAGCGCTTTTAGTAAGCGTTGTCTAAGGTATACCTTTAGCAGCGCTTACTCTAATTTTTTAATTTTTTTTCTGAAAACCTATAGCAGCGCTTAGGGCATAAGTGTTGTCTATGTGGCGCTGTCTAAATTCAATATTGGCATAGTGTATCAACGATGATGATCAATCGAAATGTCACATTCGGAGTCGCGTCAATCTTCTCATGGTCTTGAAGCCCTAGGATTGATCAATAATCTTTTTGCTTCTCATTTAAAGAGTCTGACTTACCAGGTCATTGCGATGGAGATACTACCTGCCTTAACAAATCTCCACTGATCATGTCTATGATGAATGTTGAAGATGAACTTGACTATGAGGATTTTGAAGACTCTTTGAGAAGAAGATTTAGAGATATTTTCATCTTAGCGAATCAGTTAAAGCGGTCGAGGTTTGAATTGGAGAATATATGATTAAATCAGAAGATATCAAATTAAATCAGAGATCTAACTATGAAATTTCGTTAAAAAATCAATAGTCGATGCATGCAGTTGCATGAGATAAACCTATAAAATTATCACTCCAATATTGAAATGGATGAGTGAACGAAGATAAATAGAGTGAATTATGAACACTAAAGTGTATCTGCAATGAGAAATAGTTAAACTTATGTCGTATTTTGTATTTGGCCCACCCAAAACAATCAATATTTGGCTGGATTTATGAAAATTTTCAAATAATATTCAAATACAAGCTCATCGAACTCTTAAAGCTTATCCTTTTCTCACCTATACATGCATGACTTTGACCTGGACAAAGACATAAAAACTAGTACTAATATTTGACACCTATCTGTCTGGATGGTTGACATTTAATAAATTCTATAAAATGAATTATTTTTTCATATGCTGTTCTAGTATGTTTCTTCAATTTTTATATTCAGACGCCATTTCCTATTTTGTACTTTTCATATTTGTCTATCTTAACTACGAAAGTACTTCGATATTAATATCAGACGAAAGTTTGTTCTTTCCATCCTTAATAATCATCATGACAAGATTTGAGGTAGTTTTTGTCTCAACACCAGCCATCGGAAACATCGTTCCCATCGTCGAATTCGCCAACCATCTAACCAAACACAACCCTCAATTCTCTGCAACCGTTCTCATTATCACCGTCCCACAACTTCTCCTCGTTAACACTTACATCCAATCTCTTTCTTCCTCCACCACTAATCTCAAATTAATCCACCTCCCTCCCGTACACCCTCCCACATCTGATCAGTACCAATCATTCATCCCTTACATCTCCCTCCTCATACAAAACCACAAAAACAACATCAAAAACACACTCCTAAACCTCACATCATCGTCAACCGAGTCAAACTCTGACTCGGTTAAACTCACTGCTGTCTTCGTTGACATGTTCTCGACACCCATCATCGATGTTGCTAACGAGATCTCCGTCCCTTGCTACCTCTTCTTCGCGTCACCGGCGAGTTTTCTCGGATTCATGCTCCACCTTCCAAGTACTGAATCGCTCGAATCGGAAACTGAGTTTAAAATCCCGAGTTTCAAAAACCCGCTTCCGAAACCCGTTTTGCCTAGCTTGGTGGTGGACAAGAAAACCGGCGCTTATTCGTGGATGGCATATCATGGAGAAAGATACAGAGAAACAAAGGGTATTATCGTAAATACAGTTCAAGAGCTTGAACCGCATGCTCTTCAATCACTTTACAATGATTTAGATCTACCACCGGTTTATCCAATTGGGCCGGTTCTTGACCTTGATGGACCAGCTCAATGGGATCCGAACCCGGTTCAGTATAATTACATCATGGAGTGGCTCGACATGCAGGAACCTGGTTCTGTGGTTTTTCTTTGCTTCGGTAGTTTGGGGAGTCTTGAAGTGAAACAGGTTGAGGAGATCGCTATTGGGCTTGAACGGACTGGGGTTAGGTTTTTATGGGCTTTAAGGGGCCCACCCAAGGCCCGGTTGGAGGATCCAAGAGATTACGCGAGTTATGAGAATGTTCTACCAGATGGGTTTTTGAAAAGGATGGAGGGGATGGGGATTGTGTGTGGGTGGGTCCCACAAGCAAAGGTGCTGGCCCACAAGACTATAGGTGGGTTCGTTTCCCACTGTGGTTGGAATTCGATATTGGAGAGTTTGTGGTACGGTGTGGTGGTTGCCACGTGGCCGGTTTATGCAGAGCAGCAAATGAATGCGTTTGAGATGGTTAGGGAGTTGGGATTAGCGGTGGAGATAAGGGTGGATTATACGAAGGGTGGGGATCTTGTGCGAGCAGAAGAAGTTGAAAATGGTATTAAGATATTGATGAACGGTTGTGATGAGATTACGAAGAAAGTTAAGGATATGAGTGAAAAGTGTAGAGTGGCTTTGATGGAGGATGGCTCGTCTTATAATAATCTTGTGTCCCTTGTTAAAGAATTGACAAAATGACCAACTACTGTTATTTTCTGAAAGTAAGAAAAATCCTTCCAAGAGCATTCCTAATAGGAGGATGTTTTTATGGAAATCCATGTTACGGACCATGACATGTTATGTGTTTTGATGTATGTGACACCTTTGTGGTTATGTTTTCTAATTGAAATATATGATTATTGTTTTGGGTTTAGAATTACATGACACGTAAATTGTGGGAATTAATGTGTCGTCTAGGAAAATGTTTGTGTCGTGATAATCACGATGTTACTTTTTTGACTGATACATTTGCATCGTGATTATTATGACAGTAACTATTTTCTGAATGTTTGTTTTGCATCGTGATTTTTACGACAGTAATTTCCCTTTATAAATCTTAAATGCATCATTCTAGAACCACCCTCATTCATATCCTTCCTTTCTCTTCACCATTTCTCTTCTTCTTCTCAACATCAATCCATACTCTTTCTATCTAAATTTTCTACTCTTCCTAACGAATTTTATTAAACTTTCCAATATTTCCTAACGAATTTTATTAAACTTTCCAATATCAAAAGTTAAAGGTATATAATATTTATTTTGTCTTGTTTCATATTTTAACAGTTTTGTTTTATATCTTATTTCATTTTTTTGTTGATGAAATTAGGAAGAAGAAGATCAAAGCCAAGGTTCAAGAAGTGGTTCAAGAAGTTGTTCAAGAAATTGTTCAAGAATTTGTAAGAATTTATTAAGGTATATTTTAATTTTAATTTTTAAACACACACATATATATTGAGTTTGGCTGCTTTTTGTTTTTGTTTTAATTTATGAATAGGTTTAATAATTTATGTTTTTCGGTGGGCATCAAATATTTTTGCGTAAAAACACTAAAGGAGTGACTTCCTTATAGGGATAAGGAGAACCACAATAAGGGTAAATTTCTGTATAATTGTGAGGATTTTGGTGCTACAACAGTGATGCGTGTTGATCCAAGATATGCGTCTTACTTATCCCTTTGGCAGAAGTCTCTTTATATAGTCCTTCTATTGATCCTTTAAGATTAAAATAGTAGCTTCCTTGCTATGGTCAAGAAGAGCGGCAAAATATGATTTTTTTTGGGGTGTTTTAGAAGAAGGGTGAAGGACCACCATCTTTGGTGACCTTCTTTTTCTCTATTATTTATGCCTATATCTATCTTCCCCCTGTGATGTTGTTAGAGAACTTTATTTATATTAACAGTCTTCCTCCTCATAAATAGTAACATTTATTGGAATTTATGGTTATGATAGATGTTACTGACCATTTAATCTTTTGTTATGTCTTCATCAACCAAGTGTAATTGCCACATCAATGGTTTGAAACCAACACATATTGAGTTCTGTAATTGAATCGGTGATCGGATAACCAATTAAGTCGACTAACACAGCTAGGCCACAAACAAATCGGTCAACACAACTACATAAATCGGCTAATAGAATTAGACTGCAACAAGTCAGCCCATACAGCTAGGTCAAAAACATACAACCAAGTCGATCAATAGAACTAGAGTGCAACAAATCGACATATCCTGTTGTATTACTTGACTTAGAGATCTAATTGTAAAAATTCGTAAAAATTAATAGTCAATTCTCATATATAGATCCATGTGAAAAATTTAGAATTATTAATGCAGATTCTTAATACGGTGATACAATCTACTCTAATACAGTTGTGTAAGATGAATCTTTAAAATTATTACTACAATATTCAAATCAACGAGTGGATGAAGATAGTAGAGTGAATTGCGAATATAATCTTACCTATTTATTTTTCACACTATAGTATACATGCAATAAAGAATAGTTAACCTTATGTTGTAGTTTTCATTTGGGTCACCCAAAACAATAAGTACTAGTATTTAGCTTGTAATTAGTGATATGGATTCATGAAACTTTTCAGATAATTGGAAAATAATTATTGTAGACCAAGCTCATCGAAGTCTACTCTTATCCTTTTCTCACCTTTGTCTCACTTGTGAATAAAGACATTAAAAATAGTACTAATGTTTGACACGTATCTATCTGTCTTGGATGATTGACGTTTAATAAATTCTATAAAATAAATTGTTTTTTATTTTTAATTTTTTATATTTTTTTCCTATCACAATGAAGGATCCAATCTACTATTTTATATATATTAAAAAATTGTAAAAAATAATTTGTTTTATTATAATACTTTTAATTATAAATTAAAAATATAAAAAATTAATTAATTAAAAGATAAATTTAAAAAATATATTGAAAGTTAAAAAAAGCATTCATTATATAATATTATTTTATTTTAAATCGATCACTTATCGTGGAATGAAGAGATAAAGAGAGCAATGTTATTTTAAAAAAGAAATTATTTTAAAATAATTATTATTTTTACTTTTTAATATAATAATAATAATTTTTTTAATTATATCATTTAATTATTAATTTATACACTACTTTTAATTAGGGGTGTTCGCGACTTAGTTTAAATCGGCGTTAAAGAAAAAACTCATCCGATTTAAAAATAAATTTACTTGCAATTCAGTTCGATTTTAGATGATATATTAAAAAAATTTAATTCGATCCGATTTAATTTTATAAGATTTAATTTGGATCGGGTTTTTGATATCCAAATTATACGTTATATATTTATTTATATTATAAAACTACAAAAAAAATATATATTTATATAATATATAATATATAATATATTAACGTTAATATTATAAAATGAAAGTGATCGATTATAGTTGAAATAATAAAATAAATAGATTATATTAAGTTAATAAATATTATTAAAAAAATTATTATCATTTAATAATAAATTCATATAATAATAAATTCATATAATATATAATACTAAATAAAAAGTAAATAAATATTAGAATATATATATATATATATGGTTTGGTTTGATTTAGATTGATTTTAAAAAATTAATTTGAAATCTGATTTAAACCGATCGATTTTTACAAAATATTATTAAAAAATTATTATCATCTAATAATAAATTCATATAATATATAATACTAAATAAAAAGTAAATAAATATTAAAATATATGTATATAGTTTAATTTGATTTGGATTGATTTTAAAAAATTAATTTAAAATCTAATTTAAACTGATCAATTTTCACAAAATAATATCTAAATACATCCAATAAATTTCGATTTTTTATAATTTTTAATATTTTGAATCGATTTAAATTTGAATCCCTACTTTTAACACATTAATAAAAGTAATTTAATAAAAAAATAATGTCTTAGAACTGTATTATTTTTTAATTCGTATAAAAAAATCTTAGATGGCACTCCATTTGAAAGGGAAGAAGAATTAATATATCAGAAGAAAGTTTGCTCTTTCCATCCTTAATAATCATCATGACAAAATTTGAGGTAGTTTTTGTCTCAACACCAGCCATCGGAAGCATCGTTCCCATCGTCGAATTCGCCAACCATCTAACCAAACACAACCCTCAATTCTCTGCAACCATTCTCGTCATCACCCTCCCACAACGTCTCCTCGTCAACACTTACATCCAATCTCGTTCTTCCTCCACCACTAATCTCAAATTCATCCACCTCCCTATCGTAGACCCTCCCACACCCAATCAGTACCAATCCTTCATCCCTTACATATCCCTTTTCATACAAAACAACAAAAACAACATCAAAAACACACTTCTCAATGTCGTATCGTCTTCCGAGTCAAACTCTGACTCGGTTAAACTCGCTGCTGTCTTCGTTGACTTGTTCTCCACACCCATCATCGACGTCGCCAACGAGATTTCCGTCCCTAGCTACATCTTCTTCGCGTCACCGGCTAGTTTCCTCGGATTCATGCTCCACCTTCCAAGTACTGAATCGCTCGAATCGGGAACTGAGTTCGAAATCCCGAGTTTCAAAAACCCGCTTCCAAAACCCGTTTTGCCCAGCTTGGTGGTGGACAAGAAAACCGGTGCTTATTCGTGGATGTCATACCATGGAAAAAGATACAGAGAAACAAAGGGTATTATCGTAAATACAGTTCAAGAGCTTGAACCTTATTCTCTTCAATCACTTTACAATGATTTAGATCTTCCACCGGTTTATCCGATTGGGCCGATTCTTGATCTTGATGGGCCGGCTAAATGGGACCCGAACCCGGTTCAATATGATTACATCATGGAGTGGCTCGATATGCAGGTTGTTGGTTCTGTGGTTTTTCTTTGCTTTGGTAGTTTGGGGAGTCTTGAAGTGAAACAGGTCGAGGAGATTGCTATTGGGCTTGAACGGGCCGGGGTTAGGTTTTTATGGGCTTTAAGGGGCCCACCCAAAGCCCAGTTAGAGGATCCAAGAGACTACGCGAGTTTTGATAATGTTCTACCGGATGGGTTTTTGAAACGGACGGAGGGGATGGGGATTGTGTGTGGGTGGGTCCCACAAGCAAAGGTGCTGGCCCACAAGGCAGTAGGTGGGTTTGTTTCCCACTGTGGTTGGAATTCGATATTGGAGAGTTTGTGGTACGGTGTGGTGGTTGCCACGTGGCCGGTTTATGCAGAGCAGCAAATGAATGCGTTTGAGATGGTTAGGGAGTTGGGATTAGCGGTGGAGATTAGGGTGGATTATACGAAGGGTGGGGATCTTGTGCGAGCAGAAGAAGTTGAAAATGGTGTTAAGATATTGATGAACGGTTGTGATGAGATTACGAAGAAAGTTAAGGATATGAGTGAAAAGTGTAGAGTGGCTTTGATGGAGGATGGCTCGTCTTATAATAATCTTGTGTCCCTTGTTAAAGAATTGACAAAATGACCAACTTGTGTTATTTTGTGAAACTAAGAAAAATCCTTCCAAGAGCATTCCTAATAGAGGATGTTTTAGATAATAACGTGTAGAGTTTGTTATAGCTATCCAAGCTATTGGAGAATCAATAAAGAGGGGTTAGCAACTTAGCATATGTATTCAAATAATGAGAATTAATATATTTCAAAATATTTGTCTTCTTTTATTGTTCGCATTCAAATTTAGTGCCCAAAAATTAATGTTGTAAAGAGACGTTGCAAATTTATGGTTGGTGCTTTATTATTATTTTCTTTGAAATTGTGTATATAATTATATATAATATCTAAATGCAATTATGCATCGTGTTGTGAATTTGGGGTGGAACGGGTATAATAATGGTGATCTCTGCAGTCGCATAGCAGGTTGTGCGGAAGATTTAAAGCGGTGGAGTCGAAACAAATTTACAGAGACTGAGTTGGACGAGTGCATGGAGAAAATGGAACAGAGTCCGGATGATGATGGAAGATTTTTCGAAGCTCAGATCGCAACACTAGTTTTTTTACATATCAGCCACTGCAATAGAAAGATTTAAGCAGATCAATTTGTTGATTAATGATAAGTCCTCTGAATGTACGAAGAAGCCTCGGGATAGTAAAGTAATATGTCAACTCGGGATAGTAAAGTAATATGTCAAAATCAGAATTCTATTTCAGTCGCAACATTACTGCTCCAACTTAAGAAGATTTTTCAAGGTGTTCTATTGGAAATATAATTTAGTTAATGTCTATAATTTTCAATGCTTATTCTTTAATAGAGCATTTTGACATTTTCATTTTTAGTATAAATATGCTACATAGGCTATCAATATTGTAACTCATTCATTCCTCTTTTGATATACAATAGTAGTACTCTTTGTTATCATTCATTGTTCATTCTTCCTCTCCTCTTTTATTACCTTGCACCAACAAATTGGTATCAGAGCACTTGGTTCTGTTTTTCCTGGGAAACACGAGTGTTTGTGAGTTGTGTGTTTGATTTTGGTTCATTGATTTTCTGTTGAAATCTTGAACAAAATCTGAACAGAATCTGATTCTGTGGGTTGGGAAACAGTGCGTTTGAAGATCTGAAAAAATCCGTGCAAGATTTAAAATGAGTGGAGACAGTAGTTTGAACACCAAACTTCCAGTTTTTAATGGCAAAAATTGGAACAGATGGATGATACAAATGCGTGTGCTGTTTGGTGTACAAGATGTTCTAGATCTGGTTACAGATGGTTATGTACCAGCTACAACAGATGTAACTGAAGAACAGAGAACTGTTGAGAGGATGATGAGGAAGAGGGACCAGAAAGCTCTGTTCTATATCCATCAGTGTGTGGATGAAAGTGTGTTCGAGAAGATTGTTGATTCAACAACGTCAAAAGGGGCGTGGGATTTACTGGTGAGATGTTACGGTGGTGACGCATCAGTAAAGAAGGTGAAGCTTCAGTCTCTACGAAAGCAATATGAGAACCTGAACATGAAGAGCAGTGAGAAAGTTTCTGAATATATCTCCAGAGTGATTCTGATCACTAACGAGATGAAGGCGTGTGGAGAAACTCTGTCTGAACAGGTAATCATAGAGAAGATTTTATGATCGCTTACTCCTCAGTTTGATTACATTGTTGTTTATATTGAACATTCTATAAATCTAGAAACTATGAGAATAGAAGAATTGCAAAGCAGCTTAGAAGCACAAGAGTTACGTCTGTCTGAGAGAACTTCTGAGAGGGAAGCTGAGCAAGCTCTGAAGGCTTCTTTTGTCAAGAAATACCAGAAGCAGAATAAACGTGGTGATAGATTCCAGAAGTCAAAAGCCTCAACTTATGATGACAAGAAATATCATAAAGGAAAGGAGAGGTATGGCAAAGGGAAGGTTCAATGTTACTCTTGTAAACAATTTGGCCATTTTGCCAGAGATTGTAGGTCAAACAAGGAAAGGAAATCAGAAGAAGCATATATGGCTAAGAGAAACTCTGATGATGAACCTGTACTACTAATGACTTTTGATTCTGATGAAAAATGCTCAGAAGATTGGTGGTATATGGACACTGGTTGTTCAAATCATTTAACTGGAAACAAACAATGGCTGACAGACTTTGACTCCAGAAGGAGAACAAAGATTAGATGTGCTGACGATAAGTATCTTAATGCAGAAGGTATGGGAGATGTTAGAGTTATAGTGAAGAATGGGAAAGACATTCTGATCAAATACGTTTGGTATGTTCCTGGTATTAGAAGCAATCTGATGAGCGTAGGTCAGCTGATTGAGAAAGGTTTCTCAGTTGTTATGAAAAACAATCTTCTGACGTTGTATGATTCCAATCAGAAGTTAATTATGAAGTCTGAACAAGGAGGCAACAGAACATTCAAGGTAAATGTAGAAACAGCTGAAGCAACGTGTCTTAGTGTAGAAGTTGCTGAAGGTAACAGTATGCTGTGGCATAAGAGGTTGGGGCATTTGAACTATAGAAGCTTAGGGAATCTATGTTCTAAGAAGCTTGTACATGGTATTTCGAAGATTGTGAAGCCTGAGAAGTCATGTGAGATATGCATGAAAAGCAAGCAACCTAGATTTCCATTTACATCAGAAGTAGCCCCCAGAGCGAAGCATGTCCTGGGAGTAGTACATTTTGATGTGTGTGGACCATTTCCAGTACCTTCACTTGGAGGAAACAATTATTTTGTGTCTTTTGTGGATGAGTTCACAAGAATGACATGGGTAACACTCATCAAGTTCAAGCATGAAATTTTTACTGAGTTCCAAAAATTCAAAGTGAAGGCTGAGAAGTAGAGTGGTCAGAAGTTAAAAATTCTGAGAACAGATGGTGGAGGTGAGTATAACTCTACAGTGTTTCAAAAGTTCTGTGAGGAGAGTGGAATAGAACAATAGGTTACTGCTCCATATACTCCTCAGCATAACGGTCTTGTTGAAAGAAGAAACAGAACTTTGCTTGATATGACCAGAAGCATGCTGAAAGAGAAAAAGCTACCTCACGTGCTATGGGGAGAAGTTGTTGCCACATCAGCATATATTCTGAATAGGTGTCAAACGAATAAACTGAAGGAAGTCGTTCCTTTAGAGAAATGGACTGGAGATAAGCAGAGTGTCAGTCATCTGAAGGTGTTTGGCTCTGTCTGTTACAAACACGTTTGTTTACAGTGATTTCTAGTAAACAATCGCTAGTCTTCCAATTTATTGATTATTATTGGTTACTTGCAGGATCGACTAGATTGATCCTAGGACACATGTGTCATAACTCATTTCTATGTTCATACCCATTATCTTGATAAATTTATATTGTATGTTAATGTCGAATGTGAGATTCTTAAGAAATATCTCTAAGACTGTCTATAGAAATAAACTGGCTGAATGTACAAAGGAAAGGCTTCGAATTAGACTTAAGATTTAATACTTGAATGTAAAGATAAGGAGTTTCTGAGAATATAACAGTTTCTGGAAATATGAAGTGTTTGAACAAAAGGATAAAGTAAAAGGGAAGTTTCTAAAGAGATAAATGTGTTTGAAAGCAAGTAAAACAAGGAAATAAAAGGAAATCGAAAGATTTAAGAGCAAAAGTACTGTAAAAGTGAAAGAAATATAAAAATACTTGTATTGAAATTATAAAGAATCATGATGTTCAATACGTACATTTTGTCTTCTAACTCGTTTCCCTTAAGTCACGGTAATTTGAGTGTTTGAGATTTTTTAGTACTCGAAATGAACACACCAATTCTAACATAAAAACACCTATTTATAGTATCCTGACCCTAACGGTCCTACTCTAAAATCATGCCACGTTCGAAGCATGCAGGCTTCTTACGTTTACTGACTTCCACACGTCTTCTAAGAATGGTGCTCTTATTTGAAATTCGAACCATGTGCCAGCGAAGTATTTTGCTAGTTTTCTTCGATTCGAATTAAACCATTTGCCTGGACCGCTTCCAATTCTGGCACATTTGCACAAAGGAACTCTTTATATTTTAAACACTAAAAATCCCAAATCGAAATCCATAATCTATCACTGGAAATCAAAGAGTCCTTTAGAACAATGGTTCTATATTTCCCACCAATATTCATCATTGATATCAACCTCCTTATATGCTTATTCAAAATATTGTTTTGATATCCAATTATTCTTTATTCGAAATTTCCAGCTAACAAATTGCCCCTCAAGAACATGTATTTCGATAGATATAAAGAAATACTTGTTTTTGAATTATCCATGCAATTTCGAGAGTATCAAAACTCATGATGACAATACTGCACACGATGGCAGAGTAAGTGTCCAACTTTCTGCAAAACGTCCAATCATCATTTTGTAATTTGAACACAACCATGTTGGCATTTATATAATACCATTTTGGCTTTATTATTTGTTTTACTTTTATTATTCTGTAGTAATTCGAACTTCTTGCAAGCATGGCTTATACCTTTTTAAGTATTTCCCATTTACCTTCAAGATTCTTCTATCTTCTGCTAATTCCTCTATTTCATAAGCATTATTCGAAAACGTTTTCAAAACACGAAAGGGTCCCTCCCAATGGGGTGACCATTTACCTAAAAATCTATTCTTTTTATCCATAGGTAATATAACTTTCGATACCAACTCATTGGTTGAGAACAATTTACTTTTAACTCTTTTGTTGTATGCTCTGGCTACTCTTTCTTTCTGTCTCCTCATAACTTCTAAAGCATGTAGCCTATCTTCATCCACGTCCACTAATTCATTCATCATCATTTCCCAATATTGATCAGCTGGTATCTCATTTTGTCTTTGGATTCTCACTGACTGTAAATGTATTTCGACTGGCAGCACTGCGTCGTGCCCAAATGTAAGTCGAAACGGAGTAGTATTCGTTGCTTCTTTAGGAGATGTTCGACATGCCCATAAAGCTTGGTCCAAAGTCTTGTGCCAATTCTTTGGCTTTCGTCCTACATGTTTCTTTATCAACCCTATTATGACTTTATTGGCTGCTTCAACTTGTCCATTAGCTTGAGCATAATAAGGGGTTGACGTGAGTAACTTAAATCCCATTTCTTTTGCAAACTCTTGCATTTTTCGCCCTGTGAAAACTGAACCTTGATTTGTTGTGATACTTTCTGGTATTCCGAACCTGTAAATTATTTGCTTCTGGACAAATTCCATAACAACCTCTTGAAAAACATTCACTAGAAGAATTGCTTCGACCCATTTTGTAAAATAATCTATACCCACAAGGATATATTTCTGTCCTTTGGATGATGTTGGTCGTATTTCACCAATTAGATCTAATGGCCATCCTCTAAAAGGCCAAGGCTTAACAATTGAATGTAACTCACTTGCAGGAGCATGTTGAATGCCTGCATGAATTTGGCATTCCTCGCATCCTTTAGCAAATTCTATGCAGTCTTTGAGCATAGTGGGCCAATACATTCCATATCGAAACAACAACCATTTCATTTTGTGACCTGCTTGATGTGCCCCACATGCCCCACTGTGTACACTGGACAATGCTAAATATGCTTCGTTTTCTCCTAAACATTTGAGTAAGATTCCTTCTGGGGTTTTCTTAAAAAGTTCATTCCCTATTAACACATAAGACAATGCCCTATATTTGATCTTTTTCTCTGTACTTACTGAAGGTTCTTTCAAGTAATTTATTATAGGACTTCTCCAATCTGTATCTGCCAAAGTATCAATACTTAGTACTTCGAATTCTTTCTGATTTGCATAACCAAGTTTCGAATTTTCTAAGTCTAATGGTGATAATTTGGTAGCCATTATTCTGCCTCTTATTTCTATGAGGTATTGGAGTTTTTCTTTGGATGTCTTATATCCTGAGGCTATTTGAGCCAAGTCATTTGCCTCCTGATTATCAATTCTGGGAATATGTTTTATATCTACATATTCAAACTTCTTGAGTAATCTGTTAGCAATAACAAAGTACATGATCAAATTTTCTTTGATACATTTGTATTCTTTGGTTATCTGTTTGATGACCAGCTCTGAGTCTCCACTAATTTCGACTCTGGTTGCCCCCAATTCCAACAAAGCTTCAAGTCCAGCAATCAATGCTTCGTACTCAGCTTCGTTGTTCATCACATAATAACACACTGGCCTATGTCTGGCCATTTCGTCCTCGTCAGTCTCCTCACCAGCATAAACCTCTGTATCCTGATTGTACTCACAAGGCAGCACCGAAACTACATTGTAGTTTGCATTAAAGAAGGATTCCCCCTCCGATTCGAAGTCATCAGTCATCAAGTCCTCTTCGTTTGCAGCTTCCTTCTGAGTCTTATTTTCTTCAGTGTCTTTCTTTGGTGAAAAAAGTTTCCTGGACACTGGGGGTTTGCCCCCAGTCTGGTTCACTGATGTTGGGTTATTGGTACTAGATTCTCCTATCCCCATAGGCTTCGAATCCCTTTCAACTTTTTTGTTTCTCTAGTGTCTGCGCCATTGAGAGCGAGACATTGGATTTTTGCCTTTGTAATTCTCCAGTCTTATTTCTTCCCTCCTATTTGAATTAAATTGCTTCCTGTAAGCCATTGCAGTCCTACCTCCTTGGTCATAGCTGCGCCACTTCCCTTTTCCCTTATCAGCCTTCACCTGCAGCCATATGTCAGTGGGGATTTCTGCAGGTAGTTTAAAGGAAACTTTCTTTGCTCCCCTGGGGTAAGGGCTATCTGGCCTCCTTGGCATATTTCTGCTAGTGTTAACAGGATTCGAAGGCATTCTGCCTTGGTGCCCCCAACCTGATGCAAATGGAATTTCTCGAACGCTTCAACCATTTCTTTATCATACACCGCTGCACATCTGGGACATATTAAACACTCTGTTCCAATCTTGTGGCAATGAACCAAGAATTCGAGCAGACTTTCATCAGCTTTTGGATAGACTCTGTACAGTTGGTTGTCTTGCCTCCAGTTGTCCCCTGTTCGTTCGCGCTGGGCCCTTTCGAACTCAGCAACAATTATGGGGTTGCAGATGATGCTGCACCTTGGGCACAACAACTTATCCTGGTTTTTCTTATGACAGTGGAAGAGGTATTCGCGCAAACTCGCGTCTTTTCTAGGTAAGTTCTCTCTTCTTTTCTCTCTCTCCATCTCCAAACAATGTTCCACTTCTTCCATTTCAGCGTTGGGCTGTTCTAAGTCCACCATATTTACTCCCAGCATTTGACCATCAGAAATTTTGACTTCTTCAAACTTCATCCTGAGACCCTCAGTGGCCTCAGTTAATTTTTGTCACTTAGTATCTTTGCTTTGAGCACCTTTGGGAGGCCATCAGTAGCCTCTCTTTCATTCTTGATCAAGATGAAGTCCCCATCCTCTTCGAATTCCACTTTCGATTCAACTTTCTTCTTAGCAATTTCTACTACATTGATGTCCAGAGGTTCAACATAGTTAGTCTCTGCCATCAGCAACGGATCCGTATCAACTTTCATTGGATTCTTCCCTTTATCTGAGAACTTCAGCCTGCCATCTTTGATTGCGTTTTGTATCAGATCTCTGAAAAGAAAACATTGTGAGGTTTTATGGCCTAAAAAGTTGTGATATTTACAAAAGCCCCTCTTCTTCCTTTGTTCCAACGGAGGAATCTTAAGGTTAGGAGGAACTATTAACTGGCCATCTTTAACAAGCAGATCAAATATTTCATCACATTTAGTTATATCGAAAGTATAGATTTTCTTAGGGAATTTATCATTCTTTTCACTTTCGACAGAATCCTTTCCATTGGAAGGAAACAGAACTTTGCAAGCATAAGGGGGTGCTTCCTTTAGTTCTTCAAGATCTATTTCGAACTGATCGAAATCATAAGGGTCTTGAGAATCATCTATGTTCTCCTCTTCAGCCTCTATGTAGGCTATTCTCTCTTTCTTATGATTTTTACTAGCCCTAGCCTTTTCAGCTTTTAACCTTTCGACCTGACGAACTCTGTCTGCTAGTTGGGCCATATCTCTAAGATATTGTGTATCCAATTTCTTTCGAATGGAATAATCTAGGCCCCCAGCAGCCATTTCGACCAATTCATGTTCAGGGACCACTGTGAAGCATCTAGATTTTAATAAACGTAACCTATTCAAATAATCATCTATTGGTTCCATGAATTTTCTCTTAATGCTTGCTAATTCTTTGAGACTAATTTTAGACTGACCCATATAAAATTGTTCATGGAAAAGTCTTTCTAAATAAGGCCATGTGTCCACAGATCTAGGGGGCAAGGTGGTGAACCAAGTGAAAGCGTTCTTCGTTAGAGAACTTGGGAAGTATTTTATCCTAAGATTTTCATTATTTGCTATATCTCCTGCTTCGGTTAAATATCTAGCTATATGTTCCACTGTTGATTCACTCGTGTCTCCAGCAAGTTTCGTGAATTTAGGGACTTTAAAGCCCCTGGGTAATTCTGTTTGCAGAACATAGTCTACAATAAGAGATGTGTAATTTGGCCTCTTAAATCCTGAATTTAAACCATTTTGGGCCATTATTCTTTCGATCATGGTGGTGAGGTTATTTTCTGCCACTAAATTGTCATTTCTAATTCTATGAACAATTTCATCTGCATTTTGGTCCCTATTCACCATCATTATTGGTCTAGGCTGTTCGTCCTGAACTTCCTGGTTCCTTAATCTTACCCCTATATTTCTCTCTTCGACCACTTGTACAGGGGGTCGAATTTGTTCAATTGTGGGTTCTTCATTTTGAATCACCACTAGGTTTTGCCTACGCCTTGCAGGCACATCTGGGGCTCCAAAGAAATCTGCTATTCTATCCATTTGGGCTGCATTTTCTTGGTTTGTTCTATTTATATTATGGATTAGGGGATTGAAAATAGCATTCATTTCGTGGGCTAGGATTCCTACCATATCATGATTGCTATCATCCATCTGTTGCCTAAGCGTTGCTTGACTATTAGTTGTAAGGGTAGGCAACTGGGCGAAGTTTCCTATATTCTGGGAATTTGTACCCAAATGGTTCATTCCTGAACCAGACCCTTGGAGTGGGGACGAAGTTGATGCATTATGTAACCCTGCCATAAACGAAGTTGGCATTCCATACGGAGGGTTTCTAGGTCTCAAAGGTTCGAAACCTGGAGGCCTAGTGGGGGTCGAATACTGTTGATTCCCTACGTGTGGCACAATTTGCATTGAGGACACGTTTGATGGCATTTCTAATATACTTACTGGGACCGTATTCAAACTGCCAACAGGGATGGTATTGGAGGCATCAATCGAACTTGAAACGATTGTTGCAGCCCCCTGTGGGGGATTTTGTCCCCTATCTTGGTTGGTTGTGTTAACCATTGTTTTGGTACGTTGTCTTTTGGGTATATGTGGATTATTATTCTTTATTTTGCCGCTTCGAAGGTTCATGTACCGAAACGCGCTCCAAACTCAGAAGATCCTAAAATTCTCTAATAGGTTTGATAAAACTTTTTGTTATGACATTGTCCCACCGGGTGTGCCAATTTGTTTACAGTGATTTCTAGTAAACAACCGCTAGTCTTCTAATTTATTGATTATTATTGGTTACTTGCAGGATCGACTAGATTGATCCTAGGACACATGTGTCATAACTCATTTCTATGTTCATACCCATTATCTTGATAAATTTATATTGTATGTTAATGTCGAATGTGAGATTCTTAAGAAATATCTCTAAGATTGTCTATAGAAATAAACTGACTGAATGTACAAAGGAAAGACTTCGAATTAGACTTAAGATTTAATACTTGAATGTAAAGATAAGGAGTTTATAATAATATAATAGTTTCTGGAAATATGAAGTGTTTGAACAAAAGGATAAAGTAAAAGTGAAGTTTCTAAAGAGATAAATGTGTTTGAAAGCAAGTAAAACAAGGAAATAAAAGGAAATCGAAAGATTTAAGAGCAAAAGTACTGTAAAAGTGAAAGAAATATAAAAAGACTTGTATTGAAATTATAAATAATCATGATGTTCAATACATACATTTTGTCTTCTAACTCGTTTCCCTTAAGTCACGGTAATTTGAGTGTTTGAGATTTTTTAGTACACGAAATGAACACACCAATTCTAACATAAAAACACCTATTTATAGTATCCTGACCCTAACGGTCCTACTCTAAAATCATGCCACGTTCGAAGCATGCAGGCTTCTTACGTTTACTGACTTCCACGCGTCTTCTAAGAATGGCGCTCTTATTTGAAATTCGAACCCTGTGCCAGCGAAGTATTTTGCTAGTTTTCTTCGATTCGAATTAAACTATTTGCCTGGACCGCTTCCAATTCTGGCACATTTGCACAAAGGAACTCTTTATATTTTAAACACAAAATCCCAAATCGAAATCCATCATCTATCACTGGAAATCGAAGAGTCCTTTAGAACAATGGTTCTATATTTCCCACCAATATTCATCATTGATATCAACCTCCTTATATGCTTATTCAAAATATTGTTTTGATATCCAATTATTCTTTATTCGAAATTGCCAGCTAGAAGCTAGAAGACAAAAACTGAATGATAGAAGCAAAGTAATGTTGTTGGTGGGGTACCACAGTACAGGTGCGTATAAGCTTTATTATCCAGAACCTAATAAAGTTGAAGTCAACAGAGACGTTGCGGTGAAAGAGTCTGAAGCATGGGATTGGAACAAATCTCAATCAGATTCTGGTGTAATACCAACACCAGAGTTAGCCTCTGAAGATGTTTTAGAAAGTTCAGAAGATGAATCTGATCCTGAAGATTCTGAAGATGAGTCAGAAGAAGATTCAGGAAATGGATCTAATTCTGATCCAGATGCTGATGATGATCCAGAATCTGGTGGTGATCATAGTTCTGGAAGGGAAAACTCTGAAGGTGGTAACTTTGAAAGTAGTAGTTCTGGTGCAGTTTTAGAACAGGCTCAAAGACTACAGAGAATCAGACAAAAACCAAGAAGGTTTGCAGATTTTGACATGTTGCAGGATAATGAAGTTGACTCTGAAGGAGAAGTCGTTCAGTGTGCCATGTTAGTAGATTCTAAACCAGTGGGCATTGAAGAAGCTCTCAAGAAGAAAGAATGGCTTAATTCCATGAAAGAAGAACTTGAGGCAATAGAAAGAAACAAAACTTGGAAATTGGCTAAACTTCCAGATAAGAAAAAAGCCATTAGCGTCAAATGGGTTTTTAAGTTGAAACTTAAGCCAGATGGTTCCATTGGCAAGCACAAAGCTAGACTAGTAGCTAGAGGTTTTCTTCATAAACCTGGGCTAGATTATTTTGAGGTGTTTGCGCCTGTAGCTAGGCATGAAACAATCAAACTGGTGATTGCTTTAGCTGCAAACAGAAAATGGTCTTTAATGCATCTGATGTGAAGTCTGCATTTCTGAACGGTCCATTACAGGAAGAAGTTTATGTGTCACAACCTCTTGGATTTGTGAAAAAGAATCAGGAAGGGATGGTATACAGGTTAAATAAAGCTTTGTATGGACTAAAGCAAGCGCCTAGAGCTTGGAATCTGAAAATTGATTCATTTTTTAAGAAGCAGAGATTTCAGAAGTGTGAGATGGAATATGGAGTTTATGCACAACACTCTGATAAAAATATGATTCTGGTGTGTCTCTATGTTGATGACATTTTGCTAACAGGTAGCTTCCCAGAAGATATAAAGAAGTTCAAGGAAGTTCTGATGAATGAGTTCGAGATGACAAATCTAGGAAAAATGACATATTTCCTAGGGATGGAGATTCAGTACTCGAAGAAGGGTATCATTCTGCATCAGTTAAAATACGAACAAGAACTTCTGAAGAGATTTAAGCTGCAAAATTGCAAAGTTGTTGTGACACCATCAGAAACCAATCAAAAATTAGATTCTGACTCTGATGGTGATTCTGTTGATTCAACAACCTTAAAACAGTTGGTTGGTTCTCTAAGGTATTTATGTAATACTAGACCTGACATTTGTTATGCAGTTGGATTGGTTAGTAGATTCATGAGTAATCCAAAGTGGTCTCATTTCCAAGCTACTGTCAGAATTCTGAGATATATTAAGGGAACTCTGAGATATGGAGTGTTGTTTCCTTCTGAAAGAAAGATATAATTAGAATTAGTAAGTTATTCTGATTCTGACTGGTGCAGAGACAGAGTGGACAGAAGAAGTACTTATGGATACTTGTTTAAATTTCTGGGAGGTCCCATTTCCTAGAGTTGCAAGAAACAGCCTGTCGTGGCTCTGTCAACATGTGAAGTTGAGTATATCGTAGGTGCTGTAGCTGCTTGTCAAGGTTGAAGTTGAAGTTGAGGAACCTCTAAAGCTGATGATTGATAATAAGTCTGCAATTGATCTTATCAAGAACCCAGTGCTACATGGAAGAAGCAAGCACATTGAGACGAAGTATCACTTTCTCAAAAGTCAAGTGCAGAAATGAGTGTTAGAAGTTCTGCATTGTAGCACTCAGAAACAGCTTGCAGATCTTCTGACAAAGGCAGTTAAAACAGATCAATTTCTTTGCTTGAGAGATGAAATTGATGTTGTTAGCTTATGATAAAAATATCTAAATTAAGAGATGATATTGGAAATATAATTTAGTTAATGTCTACAATTCCGAATGCTTATTCTTTAATAGGGCCTTTTGGAATTTTCTTTTTTAGTATAAATATGCTACCTAGGCTATCAATATTGTAACTCATTCATTCCTCTTTTGATATACAATAGTAGTCCTCTTTGTTATCATTCATTGCTCATTCTTCTTCTTCCCTTTCATTACCTTGCACCAACATGTTCCACATGTGTTAGGGAGAGGAAAGTATTTGGGATTTATGTCAATGATTGGAAGAAGTAAGAAAAGAACTTTTGTGTTTATCAAGGATCGTATTTGGAGAAGAATTAATTCCTAGAGAAGGAGGTGTTTGCCTAGGGCAGGAAAGGAGATAATGATTAAGTCTGGACTCCAAGCAATTTCGTCTTATATTATGAGTATTTTTGTTATCCTGCATGATATTGAGAAGATGTTGAATTTATTCCGGTAGGGGTGGTGATCAACATAAAGGTATAAGGTGGTTTGCTTGGGATGGATTAATAAGGATGGTGGTCTTGGATTCATAGATTTTAAAGTATTTAATATGGCGATGGTGGTTAAGCAGGGGTGACATATCATAATTAATCCTGGGTCTTTGCTCTTTGGTAGCAATAGTTTTTAAAGCCGATTATTTTTCCCACTCATCTTTTCTTGAGGCTAATAGTAGAAACAATCTGAGTTTTGTTTAGAGAAGTATTTGAAAGATCATGAATGTTTTGAAGTTGGGTTGTTTATGGAGCATTGTTTTCAAGGGGTAAATTCTTGACTATCCCTTGAAAAAATGGAGGTAATTTATCCTTAATGATGTGTACTAATAAAATGTCGTCACATAAATAAAAGTAAACTTTTAAAATTAATTATTTATGAGATTTTTTTAACTATAGATAACTTTTTTTCAATTTAAATTTTAATTAATTAGATTTTAAGTTTTCTATTTTGATAAATTTACATTCTATGTCTTTTTTTGTTGGGAATTATCATAAATTATATTATATTATTATTATTATATGTATATCATATTTTATCTACTGTATTTTTTTTTACATAATATCTATCTTCGATGTGTTTTTGTTTATTAGAGATTCCTCGTTCTATCTATTTTCTCACATCTTTCTTTTTCAAAGAATCTTGACGTGTATGTAAAATTTGATTTTTAATTAATTTATGTTAATTCCATTTATAAATTGTTCTCTATAATTCAATTTGCCAGATGATTAGTGTGACTCTAAATATCACAATCAATATTGATAGTGTAATGTCTTTGTTATCCTATATTCCTAAAAATGTTTTTATTTGAAATATTATAGTATGATTATTTAAACTTTTTTTTTTGTTTTGATTGTTGTAGAACGGTGATGTCAATTACAATGTAAATTATTTTACCATGCACAATGGTGAATCAATTGTTCAATATTTCCCACCAACTAGCATCCTCTCATCACATTCTAACACCACTCTGCATAAGTAAAGACCTAATTACACACCGATATGTTTTATAATTGTTCAATTAATTATTTTCGTTTAATTTGCTTATTATTATTATTATTACTTCTGATTATTCTCTTTATTTACAACAGTTTATGAGTATGTTGAAGGAGGTGGAGCGTTCCCCAAAGCAGCACAAGCAATAAGAGTGGAATTTATGAATATTGTTAAAAGTATTCTATTAATTCTAACAATTAGAGTTGATTCATTATGTCAGATAAAATCTTCTAAGTTATGCATTTTGCTAGTACGATTTTAATTTTATTTTCTATTGATTCTAACGATATATGTAATTTTATTGAGAAATAATATAGATTTAAATAAATTTTTAGTCTTTGTAAGTTGGCATTTTTTTATGTATTTTATTTTTCATAGAAATCATTCTTATATGTTAATTTTTTTTTGGTTTTAATCATAAATTAAAATTCGTAAAAAAATTCAAAGAAAAATCTAAAAAAAATCTATAAAAAATCTATAAATTTTTCTACGAATTTTAATTTTAGAGATTAATCAAATCAAAAAAATAAAATACAAAAACGAAAATAAAAAATATACAAACTAAAGATTATTTAAACTAATAAAATATTATGCAAATACATGTTCTTTAAAAATTCAAGAAAAGTGAGTGTTTAACACATAAAATTCGATTGCTTATTTTAAGGCATCATAAAATTAGTTGTTATTTTTTTCTTTGAGCCAAAACTCATTATTTACATACACTAAAATTACAACTTATGAATATTTTTTATAGTTCAAATTTAAAATCAAAACAAACAAAATAATTCATTTTATTTTGGCATAATTAGAACGGAAAAAAATGTAATTTGTCATATTGGTAAGAATAATTGTTCAAAAATATGTCATTAATTAATTTTATTGTTTTTGAAAACTTGTATAAATTTAAAAAACATTTCTTTTAAATGGATTGTAAAACATTTTTTTTCGAAAAAATCATTCATTAAGATTTTTCAATATAACATTATTTTTTAGTAAGAAATAATATTCTCTATTTTTATTTTTATTTTTTAATTTTATTTTTATACAAAATTAAAATAAAAATAATCCAAAAATTAATTGTATTATTTTAGAATAATTATAAAAATAAATATAATTTGTTACATTGTTAAAACTAATTATCTCAAAATATGGCATTACATATTTTGTTTTTTATAAAAATTGTAAATTTAAAAAACAATATTTTTGTAAAAAAGTAACAACAAAAATCATTCATTATGATTTTCAATATATCATTATTCTACTATTCTTTTAGTAAGAAATAATATTCTCTACTTTTGTTTTATTTTGTTTGAATTTGTAAATTAGATAACTTATTTTAGAATAGAAAGAATATATTCTTTTAATAATGTTTGTCTTTTTTAAATTACTAATATTAATTTTTTTAATATGTGACATTAATTAATGCATATTTTAAATTATTTCTTTAGATTTTAAATTATTCAATACGGTAAAAGTTAAAATTTTAAAACAATATCCTATAATTCTATCCGTTTCTCATTTAATCATATTTGTAGAATACTAAATGAATTCAAATTGCATTAGTTATCATGTAGAATACAACTGGTAAAGAGCTATTTATATGAAAAATTAAAATGATTTAATTTATATAATAAAAAAATGATTTAATTTATTTGACATTTTTTTAGTTAATTATTTTAGAATAGAGATATTAATGTTTTGTAACTTTCAAAATAAAACATTTTTTAAAATTAGTTTAATATATTACTAACTAATATTATAATAAATTTAATAATAACATAAAGGTAACATAAATTAATACTCTTAATTATATTATTTTTAATTCATTCATTATTCCAAGTTTTATCAATACATTAGTATATATGTCTCTCATAGCTTTAAATGTCCTTCATATAATATTAACTAACACAAAAAATAAATATGAATTTATGACGATAAATTTTTAAATTTAACAAAAGAATAGCGGATAGATTTGCGGTTTTGATAGAAAGTATTTGGAAGAATATGAACGATTTTATTTGACATAATGAAAAAGAAGAAGCAATTAAATTTAGATTAATTGTGTTTCATATGTAGAATTATTAGTTTCAAGCCTAAGAAAGTACGGGATGTAATGCTTATTCCCATCAAGTTTTAGAGTGAGATTCATTTCCGGTGGGCTAGTTGAACTGTAATGTAGATGCGACTTTTAACAACAACAATGGCACTATGAATAGAGGGTGATGCATGCATAATCATTTTGGAAACTTTATCTTTACAGGTGTTGCTTGGGATCTAGGAATTCATCTCGTCATTGAAGCTGAAGCCTTAGCCCTTAAGGAGGCAATTCTTGAAGCTATATCTTCACACATGGAGTTTGTTACGTTTGAAAGTGATTCTCAAAGATTTATTCAAGCTATTCATTCTAATCGTAAGGGAGACTCTGAATTTAGTCAACTTTTTTTTTAATAAAAGAAAATATATATTACCAAAAAAACAATTATTACAAAGCGATCACTATGGATCCAACTATCTAAACTAAAGAGCTACACCAAAACAAAGCTCAATTACATCAAGAATAGGCTAGCAACATGTTGTCTGAGTTTAGGCCTCTTCCAAAATCTATACACTAAGGTATCAATTATATCTTGTCCTATTTTTGTGGCATTTACAGTATTCCCATGTATAATATCATTTCTATGTTTCCAGCAAGCATACACTACTTTTGCTAATGCAGTGCTCAACATCCCAGCTTTCCAATGTCTCTCTTTGCTAATCTGAGTCATCCAAGTTATTTCCTACTGCCAATTTCTCAGACCATGATCAATTTGCAACCTGCTAAGGACAAATTTCCAAATCTTATTCATTTCTTCACACTAAAACAAAAGATGATCCATTGTTTCAATGTCTAGACAGAACATACAATCATTAGTTCCTAGGATCCCAATTCTTATTAACCTATCCTTAGTTTCCAGCCTGTTCTGATAGGCCATCCACAACATAAATTTGGCCCGAGGCCTAGCAATATTGTCATAGAAAATTCTATGCCAACTCACATGTTGCTCCTGTTTAATCAGGGCATAATAGAAGTTCCCTGTCTAAAAATGCTTAACCTGAGTCACCTTATGCCATTCCTGCATCCCTTGGGCCACATCTCTTTGTTGTAGATTTTGTTTGAGAATCCACGAGCAAGTCTTGATAGGAACATTCATTATGCTATCTTGCTTCACATAATAGGTGTTAACCCATCTAATCAACAAATTGTCCTTCTTCGAACTCAAATTCCACATAAGCTTTATCATAAGAGCCTGGTTCCATTATGCTATATCTAACATACCTAGCCCTCCTTGTTTCTTTGGTGTGCAAATTCTCTTCCACGTTACATGAGCTTTTCTCTGTACAGTGATTTTTCCAGAACATAAATAAGATCTAAGAATAGCTTCAACTTTCTTGATAACTCCTTTAGGGAGTGGAATACACTGCAGCTAATAATTGAGACAAGCACAACGAACACTTTTGATAAGCTGGAGTCTACATGCATAAGTCAAGAGGTGAGCACTCCAATGCTGAATTTTCCCTATAATTTCTCAACCAAACTGCCACATTGATTGTTAGTTAGCTTGTTTCTAGTCATGGGGATACCAAAGTATCGAAAGGGTAAATGGCCTTCTGCAATGGTGGTCCACTCCATAATCTCTCTTTTTATGTGTTCATCCATTCCCCCACAATATAATCTCCACTTACTAGGATTGACTTTTAAACCTGTAGCTTTGGAAAAATCCTGAAACTCGTCTATTGCCAATTGCACAGAAATAAACTCCCATCTAGTAAATAATAACAAATCATCAGCAAAACATACATTTATGATTTTGAGCTTCTCATACTTTGCATGGTAGTTGAAATTTGGAATTTGATCAAGCTCCTGTAGTTTTCTATGAAGGTACTCCATAATAATAACAAAAAGCAAAGGGGATATGGGATCCCCTTGCCTCAAACCTCTCCTGGCTGCCATCTCCTTGGTACAAACACCATTGATTTTGAAATTATAGGTCCCAATAGTCACCATTTCCGTAAGCCATCAAATAAACTTCCTTGGGATCCATATCTCTTGCAATATAGTTTTTAGAGCCTGCCAGACCACAATGTCGTAAGCCTTTTGCATGTCCTTGTGAATCATACATTTAGGCACACCCCCATTTCTGGTATACCCCTTGATCAATTCATATGCAAGAAGCCTATGGTCATGTACTCTCTTCCCTAGAACAAAAGCAGCTTGATTGCTACTGATAATGTTATTCAACACTCTGCTATGTCTGCCAGCAAGGATTTTTGAGACAATCTTGTAAAAAGTTGTACACCAAGATATGGGTCTGTATTCTTTTATAGTTCTAGCCTCAAAATGCTTAGGTATTAAGGTGACCATAATAGTGTTTAACTTCTTGTATAGCTTCCCAGATTCAACAAACTCCTTAGTCACCTCTATTACTTCATGCTTTACAATTGGACATGAGTATTTAAAAATCTGGACCCATACCCATCTACCCCAGGAGACTTCAGATCACCAATACTCTTTAAAGCCTCTTTAATTTCTTTAACTATGATTGGAGCTATAATCATTCTTCTCTGACTATTCTCAAATTGGCTCCCTCTTCTCATTGTTACAATATCAACACCTTAAAGGTTTGAATCGGTAGTCCCCATTAGCTTACCATAGAATTGGAAAACCTTTGTCTCAATATCCTCTTGAGTAGTCAAGATAGTTCCATCTTCCTTCATTAATTCCCCTATGCTAGTACTCTTGTTTTTGCTCTTAAGAATATGATGGAAGTATGCATTATTCACATCTCCAAACTTGATCCAATCCACCTTAGCCCTCTGTTTCAGAATTCTTTCCTGGGTATCATTAAGGTTCATGAGCTAGTAAGTACAAACTTTCAATTTCTCCAACTTATTGATGTTCATTATGTCTATGTTTAAAGTTCTTTGGGCTTCATATAGATTTTCTCTAGCCTTATCAATCTGATTCTTGATCCCATACAAAGGTTTATTAATTCCCCTGATTATAGGTTGCATTTTCATCAGTTTTCCATAAAACTAGCATAGGCCCTCCAATCACATTCTTCCTCCAGTTTCCCTCAATAGCCTTATTTTATCCCTCCATGTCAGTAACACTATTAAGAAATTTGAACTGGAAGTTACCTTTCTTACCCTGAGCATCATTTCTTATACATAATAAAGCCAATGTTGTAAAACACCCTGATTGTTATACACTTCACAATGAATCACCCGCTCTGAGCATCTAACCATTCCAACATCAACTTAGCAATACTTCCAAAAGATCCAAATTCTTCCATTACCATGCTTACTATAGTTGTCAACAACAACCCAATCCCCAATAATTTTTCTATTTTTCTATATTTTATGTTTATTTACTCTAGTTTCAATCAATATAACTATATAAGCTTTAAGCCTAGAGAGATGGGACCTAATATCTTTACTTTTGGCTAATTTATTGAGCCTCTTAATATTCCAAGAAATCATCATTTAAGCACTAATGGATTCTGTCACGGTGAAAAATCGTGGAGACCAAGCTATTGAGAAACTCAAAATTAAGAAGTCACCACTGAACTTTATTGTTTCCAAAGGAAACGGAAAAAGATCAAAACCCTATATTTATCATGCAATGCAAGAAGAAAAAACTGAAAAGCAAAGCACAAATAAGATATCTAAGGTACGGGGGTTGGTTATACAAAGGGAAGGTATTAGCATCCTATGTATCTATAGTACTCTATAGGAGCCTTTTTTAATATTCGATTTTTAGTTAAAATTGGTTTGTTTGCTAAATGAGTGTGAAAATAAGAAAAGAAATATATTTTTATTATATTTTCGTTTGGAAAGACATAGTCTTATATCTACGTACCAATGAAGGATCAAAATCTCGTAGTTTATGGTAAAAATAACAAAAGAGTTTGTTGTGGTTGATTTTAGGAGAAAAGATATTTCATCATCTTTAAGGAGAATACTCGACTAATTTTACCACAAGTATGAGAAGATGGATCTCGCATCATCATGAAGAAAGGGCTCTTAACTTGGATATAAGATCAACAAGTTGCCACTGGCTCCCTCAAGTGGAAAGAATCACTTTTACTTCAATCATTACTATGGGAATATGATAATTATATCTCAACTATGAAGAGGATTTATATCTAATCTTTTGAGAAAATATTTTAAATTTGAAAAGCCAAGTGGCAAAATAATTAGGGTGATGTTGAATCTCTTTTAGTTTTTTGGAATTGTTTAATATGATTAAGTGTATTGAAACATTTATTAAAGAAAGAAAGTTTGAAAATACAATGACATAAAGTCAATGTTTTTTTAATTGAAAGTGGTGATAGTTTGGAAATTAGGGTTTAAGTACAAAAGGTTAAATACCAACAATTACAAGGGTAACACAAAATGATAAACACATAAGGGTGAACCTAAGATAATGCATATGCATATGACTATAAAGTCAACAATACTAACCATTTCCTTGGATTTTGAACACAAGTACTAACACAACAAAGTATAAACATTAATCACTAATACAAAGGGACAACGACACATGTCACAAATATTATGGATAAAATCACAAAGTAGCATGGCTTTTAAGAGAGTCATTTAAGAAAAATGTTAAATCAAAGATGAACAAATATTAAACACAAGATCTCATGTCAAGATGAACAAAGATCAATCATCAAAGATGATTAAAATCAAGGGAGTGTCAACATGTTTATCAAGTAAAAGTTGTGACAAAATATAGAAGATAGAAACATACTTTGACAAAACATTCAATCACGAGTAACATGGACATATAAACAAGCAAACAAGATAAATGGAAAAGAAAGCATTCATTTTATCATGTCAACAATCAACTCTAAATATAAAGAAGATTTAAATATGGTAGACATCAAAGTTTAAAATCAAACAAAGTCATGGTAACAAAATTATGAGAATATATGAACATGTGATCAAAGGAGTCTTAAACTCATGGAAAACAAATCATCAAGACATCATCATGATATGAAGAAACAAGCAAGAGCATCTATGTCATGCATTAAATCTAAAGAGGAAGTACCATGATTAATTAGGGTTTTGAAAGTATCAAACACAAAGTTGATTCATTAAAGCATGCTAAACCCTAGGTAGAAACCAGATTAAACATGTCATAAAAATCAAATAAGACACACTCAAAACATACCATAGCCACACAAACACATATGATAAATTAGGTCAAAGAAACAATCAAAGAACATCACAAAAAACTTAAAAAAACTCTTAAAAGTACTTGCTTTTGAACTAAATAATAATAGGTGAAATAAATGTTGTTTTTGGTGTTTTTTTCATGGATTAACAAAATAGAAGGAGGTAAATGACAAGTGTGCAAAAAATCAGCACAAAAAGATAAAAATTGCATATTTAAATAATTAAAAGAAGATAGGAAGAAAATTAACAAAAATAAGTGGTAAAAATATGGTTTTGCTACCAAAGGGTGTTGAACTCAGGCCTTGATGCTCACAACTCAAAAACTTAACCACTAGGCCACATGCTTGTGGTATTAGTAACACACGTTCAATCAATTATATATGAAACAAGCTACCAAATGAAAACTAAAAAAAATAACACAAAAAGGTCTATGACGAGGGGGATTCGAACCCCAAACCCTTCGCTCACACAAACACAAACAAACCAGGGCATGACTAATGGGGGTGTGAAGGTAGATAAAAACACAAGAAAGGGGGGTTTGAGTTGAGTTTTAAGAAAATATTCCCCTTTAGAAAATTATTTGATTGACCTATGAAAGAATATAGAATTCAATAAACATAAAGAGACAAATTCATTACCCAGGTTCACAATTAACCAGGTTACTCTTGTTCACCCTCCTTAGGTGATTTCACCTTCAACAAGGACTTAATCCACTATAACTAAACTGATTACAATCGCACGGGCTACCCGCCGGTGACTAACAACCAACAATGATCAGCAACCATCGACCCCTTAAGAAATCTGACCTACCCGGTCTTTTTAACATGATTTCACAATGACCCGCAACCATTGTCATCTTAAGTCTTCTGATCTTCACTCGATCACTTGAGGAACAACACAATGATACATTCAGTGATCTCTACGAGATATAAAGATCATTGACCCTATCAAGAATATGATCAATATGATCTTTTGATGAGGTATTTCTCATAATGACCCTCAACCAGTAATCTCCTAAGATTTATAACCCACCCGATATAGTTAGAGATGTTAGCGATCATTGACCCCATAAGGATTCTGACCAAAATTGTCTCCTTAGAATAAGATTTCATCTATGATAAACGCAACCAATTCTCTTCTCAAGTCTTCTGATCTTCACTCGATCACTTGAGGAACCAACCAATTCTTAACAAAATTGTTTTTTTTAAAGATTACATGAGTGCTTCTTATCAAGCAGATTACTCCTACTTTAAGTACATATTGTTTGACATAATTTTGAGCAACAACTCTTGTGTACAAATAACTTACATAAAGATTCTTAGGGAATAACATAATTTGAGCAACAACTCTTGTGTTTTACATTCTTTATACATAGACGAATATAATCTAAATTGAGTGCAACATCTTGTAGTCTTCTCGTCTTCATCTTCTTCGTTGAGAAAGCTTTGAGCAACAACTCTTGCTTCTTTATAGTTCTTCCAAGATGTATATGATTGGTAGTTTGAATAACATCTTGTAGAATTATTCATATTCTTTCTTCATTAAGAAAGATTTGAGCAACAAATCCTTGCTTATTCAATTCATATCTTCATTATATCTCTCTTTCTTTCGAGGTGGTTGTGTTTATCAAAAAACAACAACTTTATATCTTTTATATTTTGAGATAGTGGACTCTTCGTCTATTTGAGTTTGAAGCTTTAGTCCTCTTATATAGCCTCTAGATGAAGACAATCATTGTAAGTATAGAGAAGTCTTTTCTCATTCCAACTGTATATTCAAGAAAGGTTTGGAATAGTACGGAACGTCACTTTCCTAAACCCGCTGCTTGCAGTAATAACGTATGTTAGTGGGAGAACAAATACTTTGAATAGTATTGTTATGTACTCTTTTCTTCTTGACTAAGTTTATTGATCTTTATCTTCTGATTAAGTACTTCTGATTCTGAAGTAGTAAGCTTGGGAGAGATCAATCACTTGTCTTCGTTCTTATGATGGATGACTGATGAGTAGTTCAGAAACTACTTTGTTGTTGTAGCGCAGAAACATCAGAGTGTTAGAACTAAATCTTGTCTTCAGAATTATGGGCAATAGCCTATCTGAAACACAAAGCTTTTCTTCTGATCTTAGAACTAATCTTGAAGGCATATTTCTTTTTTTAATCTGAGAGATGAATGTTGTGTTGTGAAGATGTTTTACTTTAATTACTTTCAATTATGGATTCTTGTTTTCAGAATGATCGACAACAACCTATCTGATAAAAAAGTCTTGATTGTACGTGAAAGCTTCTCTAATGAAGATATAAAAAGGTTTTCTAATGATGTACCTTGAAATCAGATATTATGATAACAACCTATATGATTCTTAAGTCTATGAATTCTTGAGCTTTAATTCTTTTCTTCTTGCTAGATTGTTTCTAATTGAGAAGTGATAATGATCCATAATATTATTCTTTATTGGAGAGTCACAGTATTTCAGATATTTGAACACTGTCTTCAGATATACAAGCAACAACTTATCTGATGAACAACTTCTTTGAGTGAAAGCTCTTATAATATACTACATCTTGACCTTGTCTTAATACTTGATAATCAGCTTTTCTAAGTTGCATATCTGATGTATGATGTCTAACTTTTGAAGCAACAACTTATATCAGTACATCTGATTTTCACATTGAGTTCCTTCTTTCTAATCTTAACCTTATATTGATTCCTTGATAATCAGTTTTTCTAAGCTGCATATCTGATGTCTGATTTCTGAAGCAACAACTTATATCAGTACATCTGATTTAACGTAGAATATATTCTTTCTGATCTCTTGATCTTTGTATTGATTCCCTTTCTGATGAACATTCAACATTCCTTAGAACTGCTGATGTTTATGTAGAAATGGTCATAATATTTTTTCTGTTGAGTGTAGAGGTATTTCTAATGATATTTATCTTATAATGAATATTCCTTTGGTTGAGTAGATTAGCTTGAGAAGATATCATTCTTTGATCTTGTCTTCTGATGGACTTTGATATGTTGATTAAATATGAGTCTACAATATCTTTCTTCCTTTCTTGAGATGGAATACTTCTGATGTTGAATGAAGGTGCATATTCCATGAACACTCTGAGTCTTCAAAATCTTGACTTTGTCTTTAGAAATATGAGAAACAGCTCTTCTGATGAGCAAATCTTGACTTCTGATCTTGGAGTAGAAATTTTCTTCACATGTGTTTAGAATTGTGACTTCGTCTTTAGAATCTAAGCAGCAACTCTTCTAATGAAGGTTGTAACGCGGTGGGAGAATCGACTTGGTCGTTTTGCGTTTTATCACAAATGTTGCGGTTAGCAAGAGTCGCCACCGACTTTTCTTTTATCCAAAAGGAAAGGTTGAAAAGAACAGGAAAGACCTTTGAGATATTTTCTTGAGTTCGGGGGGTAGATTATGGAAAAGGAAGGTATTAACACCCTTTTCATCCGTAGTTATCTACGGGCTCTTAGTTACTTGCTAGATCACTTGCTTTTGTTTGAAAATGTGCTTTGTGTGATTTTTGAAAGTATTTTGAAAAGGCGCCATCGTTTAGGAAAACTTTGTAATGATTCTCGTTCGTAAGAATGTATACAAAGTGTTGATCTTTTGAAAATGTTTTCAAGTTTGAAAGATGTTTTTGAAAGTGTTGGTGTTTGTTTTGAAAATAGCAATGATGTTTTTGGTTTTGAAATTGAGAAAGCAACTAGGAACAATCTACCTACTCAAAAGTCTTTCATGTTTATTTCCTCTTTCCTTTGACATTGTTATCTTACCATTGATTTGGTAAGTAACCCTATCTTTGGATGTAAAAGGGACGGGCGCGGGTCATCGTGTAGCCATGATTAGCAATGTTGTGAAATATCTTAGTATTTTTCTTTAAGGGACTAAGATCATTTTTGAAAGGCAACTTTGATAGCGTCATCGAGGGACTATGATCTTGTATTTTGTTTGTTTTTGCTAAGACACCTCACATGCACAATATGGCCATTTTGTAAGGCAACAAAGTGGATTTACCCTAAGAGTGTAAGTGTGCAAGTGTATTGGTTTACATGCTTGATTTGTCTTGATTAGGATTCGCTATTTGTTGATTTTACCTTTCTATATAAACACTAATTTACTAGCATTTATGTAAAGCGATAAATTGCGGAAATTAAAATTACTACGCTATTACATCATTTGGGGAGGGGGTATACAAATTTACAAATGGGGAATTACAAGAAATTAAAACCCTAATTATCTATTACAACCATATTGAATTTGAATAAATGTACAAAAATGAAAAAATATAATGTACAAGTATGAATAGGTAAGGGAATTGATTTTTTTTGTATTGAAAGTTTTGACCTAATAAAGTAATTGAATAAAATAAGAAAATTAAAACTAAGTTAATAAAAGAAGTTAATTTATTAAAGAAAACAATTTTTTTAGGGTTTTTGTGAATTTAATTAAATTAGTAAATAAAATTAATTAAATAAAAGTCCTAAGTTCTAAATTGATTTTAATTTACAAGAAACTAATATAATAATAATTAAGACTAATTATCTAAGTATTTAAAAAAAGAAATTATATTATTAAAGAAATGTATTTTTGTTCTTTTAGTTTTTCTGAAGAAAAATAAACTAAAAAAATATAAAAATAAAACATAAATATTTTTGGATTTTTTTTATTAATAAAAATAATAATAATAATAATAATAGTAACAAAAATAATAATAATAAAGAAAATAAAAATAAAATAAAAATAAAATAAAAATAAAAAATTAAAGTCAGGGGGTTAGAAAGTGAAACAGGGAGTATGAAATAAGCAAAAATGTTAGGCCCAACAAGGGGGAGCCCAGCGCCTGCCTTCAAACAAAAAATGAGAGAAAATATGAAAAAAGGAACAAAAGGGTACCACTGGGGCTCGAACCCAGGTCCCTCTAGTTACAGGCGCGCGCTTTAACCACTAGGATGGTGATACATCCGTTAACTTATGTTAAACCATAAATACATATTTGAAACACGTTCCTGAAGATGACTTCATCTTCTTCCTCGCGCCATAACCAGTCATGAACTCAAATCCTGTAAATTCTTCATCTCTCAACCATTTGCAAAAGTACAAACATGAAACTTGCTCCAAATTTCATCACGAGTTCAGTCATATAAATAACTAAAGCTATAAATCAAAGATGAGCATGAATTTTGAATGGTACCAAATCTGACCTAATTTTTTTCCAGAAAATTCAACTCTAAAATTCTCACTACTCAGACAACATAAATGAATTCTAAGGACATGGTTAGTTTCAGGGCTATGCTATCTACATTTTATCTTCACAAATGGAAACCAAATGATGCTTATATGAAGAGTTCAAAAGTTAGAAAACTTACTTTGCAAGAGGGTATCGTGTTTTGAGTTTGAGCAACTTTTGATGAGTTCTAGTGATTGGGTTAGCTTCCTCAAGTTCCCAGGAAGCTAATGTGATGCTTGGCTTGAGCTGAAAGTGGCTGAGGAGTTATGGAGAAGTCAACTTGCAGACCCCTGTTTTTGAAAATGAAACTTGATGATGGAGGTGTTACAGTTATGAAACAGGGTCAGTGATGAGTTGTATTTGATGTTTAGAAGCTTTAGGATTGATTAGGAAGGAAAATGCACGAGGGAAATGAGAGATATAAGTTTAAGGTCATAACTGTGCATCAATGGGGTTTCTTGCGCAAATTATGGCTTGAGGGAGTTTTGGTGTGTTTCAGGGTGCTTAAGCTCGTTTTCTAGCTCACAAATAGTGCCTCTATTTATAAGCAACAAGTTTGGAAGCTTGTTGTTGATCAGAATTCAAAATCACAAGTTTAAGCATAACATGTGATTTTTGAGAAATCCAAGTTTCAAAGTCTTGTGTACTTGCTAAGATAGAGTGGTTATGCTTTAAACACACTTTCTTCTGACTTTGTAGATGGAGTGTACTTAAAGAGAACAAGTTACGAGCTCAAGAAGCTGACTTTGTGCATAAAGCTTGCTTTACAAGAATGGAAATGGTGTCTTTCTCCCTAAAATGGCAAAATGCTTTGGACAATGCTTGAATCAATTGGACAATTGATCAATCAGTTATGTAAACATTAAATTAAGGAGTGACAAATAAGTTTGAGGCCTGCAAAGTGAAGATTATGCAGCATGGCTATGGATTTGGTTCATGTTGCATCACAAATTTTGCCTTGCAAAACAACTTGAAACCCTAACTTCTGACCTTCGATTCTCCCTGATCACAAATGATCTCAAGGATTTCTTGGACATTTTAGAAAGCTTGTAATGTGCTTTACAACCCCTCTTTGAATCACTTTTTCAAAATCCAAATGGAACTATGTGAAACTTGGGTCAGGAGTTAGGTCAAAATCCTGACCAAAATGCTCAAAATTTCACTAAGTGTTTTAGTTTCATGACCATGACTTCATGGATTAATAACTTGAGATCCAAGCATTTCTAGGAGAAGTTGTGTAAAGTAATGTTTTAAATATCATGGAGATCTACAACTTTCATGTTGAAAGTTTCTTTTGAATCATCTTGCATCATGGTGAAAAATTGGCTCAAAGTTGTGAAAAAATATGAAGTTTTCAACACTTAGAAAAATTTCTAAGTTTGGAAACTTTGACTTTTCAAAATGAAATCTTGACTTTTTTGATTTCTTGATGAACAAGTTTCATATTTTGACATGTTTTGATGAATTGTGATCTTTGACACTTGATTTTGACCAAAAAGTCAAAGTTTGACTTTTCAGTGTGCAGTTGACTTTTGATCAGTTGACTGAAAATCAACTATCAATCAAATGACCTTGAGCAATGTTTTGAGTCATTCCATTAGGTCAAAATGATGCAATCGAATCCTTGAGATCATGTCTCAAACCAATTAACCATTTGCTAGGTCAAAAATAAAAAATTGCCCTTTCTCAGTCAAAACCCTAATTTTGACCATTTTGCCCTTTTGATGATCTAATCAAATTTCTTGAGGAGTTGTGGTCCAAACTTGATCAAATGACATATAAGAGTTCACAATGTTGATATGGATAAAAAATTATGAAGTTTGACTGTAAATTGACCACAATTGACTTTTTTCCCAATACAGCTGATTTTTAGGTCAACTACTCAATTGACTGAGCAAAAATGTGATCCAAGACTTGAAACTTGACATGAGAAATATTGAGGGTCCATAATGATACATGAAAGTCATATGAGGCATTAAAAGTTCAATTATCCTTGTGCAATCTCAAACCCTAATTTCAGTCATCAGTGCTTAAGGAGGTGTCTTGAGCTGATCAACCCTTGTGCAGTCTTGAACCAAAGGAGATCTTATGAGAAAATACTTGATAAATGAGAGGGAAAATTTTGGGGTACGACAGCTGCCCCTGTTCAATCTTCTTAAACTTGAAGAGTTATATTGGCGTATCCGCCATTCGTGACTTGAAGGTGGAAGGTGGTTGGACACTAGAGTGCCCAAAAATTTGCACTCGAAGATGAAGTGGGAATGGGCTTATAGATGCCATTTGGAAGAATGATGGAGATTTTCCAGAGATGGGCTTGTAGATGCCATCCAAGGGTGAATGTTGACAGAGAATGGACTAAGTGTGAACTTGATTTCAACTGGAAAAGAATCAAAATAAATCTTTAGAGCGACTTATCTGAACTAAAAGAAGTCTTGTATGTTGTTCGACTGGGAAGAATCAGAATAGATCTTGGAGCGATTTATCTGAACCAGAAGTGTTCCTTTGGAAAGTATCAGGATAAGCCGTTGAGGGGTTTAAACTGAACCAAAAGAGATCTTGAATATCCTTTAACTGGAAAGAATCAGAGTAAATATTTGAGCGATTTATCTAAACCAGAGAAAGTGTCTGCGGAAAGAATCAGAATAAATCATTGAGAGATTTTTATCTGAATCCGAAGTGTTCCTTTGGAAAGTATCAGGATAAACCGTTGAGGGGTTTAAACTGAACCAAAAGAGATATCTAACATTCTTTAACTAGAAAGAATCAGAGTAAATCTTTGAGTGATTTATCTGAACCAGAGAAAGCGTATGCGAGAAAGAAACAGAATAAACCGTTGAGAGATTTAAACTGAACCGGCATGGATCTGGAGAAGAATCAAAACAAGTCATTGAGAGATTTATCTGAACTAGAGAAGACGTCTACGGGAAAGAATCAGAATAAACCATTGAGAGATTTAAACTAAACCGACAAGGATCTGGAGAAGAATCAGAATAAATCATTGAGAGGTTTATCTGAACCAGAAAAGACATATGCGGGAAAGAATCAGAATAAACTGTTGAGAGATTTAAACTGAACCAGCAGGAGTCTGAAAGAAATATATGTTATGTAGATGGTTGACCAGTCCTTTCTTGGGAATTGATCTGTAATTGACTTGTTGAAAATTTGATAATTCTCTGTTGATTGATCTTTCCTGAAAAAGATGAAAGGTTAGTTTCTTGGAATGTCATGATGTATGAAATGCATGGTGCAATGATGTTCTCAAAATAAATGAGATTGTGTCGTATGTATCTGTGTTGTCAATTCTATGATGTATGGATGTAATGTATGGACACATTAATTGTTATGCCACAGTATTGCTGGAGTCGGGGAAAATAAATCCCTGAGCACTTCTAGGTATAAGGAGTGCAAGTCTTCATGTTTTGAAGTTGAAGTGTTGATGAGATTTCATTTGTTAGAGAAATAAACTCTGTTGTGTAAGGGAAGCGCCGTGTATTTCTTGTAGACATTGTGAAATCCTGTTGGGGAATCCTGAGAAACTGGGCGACTTTCACTGAGGAATCTTAGGAGTGGTAATTGGAAGTTTTATTCTGTCTGGGATGTGAGAGAGTTTGATATAATTAAGCTGCATACTGGAGATATGTTAGCGATCCTACAGCGGGATGCCCCGTCTCCCGTTCTTGTTAGAAAAGGTACCTACGGGGGATTTTATGGAATAGTCTACAGATATTATCCTATTTCTTAAAGCCATTAGTGATTGCATTTCTATTTTCTGTTCCCTTTTTTGCTCATTTGTAAGCAGTAGTTATGTTTAAATGCATATGTTCAAAAATAAATCATTGGACGTTTTTGTAAACAAAACACAGAAATAAAGAAAAACAGATAGTTTTTCACTTTCAAAGGAATATCTTTGTATTAACTTGAATAAGTATTTTTGTACAATGAGACGAACATTCTAGTAAGAGAATGTCGTCGTAGAAAATGAAAATTTTACACAAAGAAAAGATAGCTATGTGAAATAATTCCACGGGGTTCCCGTTCTGCTATAGCCTTGATGTCTCTGAGCATCTTGTCCGCTTGCTGCCTTGTCCGAAGTTGATTGGATTGATTAGGCCCGTTTGAGCTTGTCAGTTGATGCTAAAGGTTGTCTGTAAGGTGATCCAATGAGACATAGTCATACGCTTTAATTCCCTAACTTTTTCCTGGACCGCCCTTTCGGGTTTTCAGTCCACTGGGATACCCTTTTTTGACCAAGCCGCCCTTTCTGGTTTTCAGCTTGCCGGGTGTACAAATTTTTTTTGTATTTTATCCCTAATTTTTGCCTGAACCTTTGTGGTTCGCCAGGATGCCCTAATTTTTGCCTGAACCTTTGTGGTTCGCCAGGATGCCCTAATTTTTGCCTAGGCCAGTCGACCTAGAGGGTCTTTATTCATGCGTAGTATCTTTTGAATATGTCCGTGTTCATAGGGTGCGAAAGGTCGTCGCCATCCATAGTGGTTAAGATCATTGCTCCACCAGAGAATATGCTTTTGATCACAAATGGTCCCTCGTATGTAGGAGTCCATTTGCCCTTGGGATCACCTTGTGTCAATATGATACACTTGATTACCAAGTCACCAACCTGATATACCTGACGCCTGACCTTTTTGTTAAAAGCTTTGATCATACATTTTTGGTACATCTGGCCATGACAGACAACCATAAGCCTCTTCTCATCAATCAAGTCCAACTGGTCAAGCCGAGTTTGGATCCAATCATCTTCATTCATCCCTGCATCTTTTATGATTCTCAAAGAAGGTATTTGTACTTCAATTGGTATGACAACTTCCATGCCGTATACCAAGAGGAAAGGAGTTTCCCTCGTTGACGTGCGTGCCGTGGTACGGTAACCGTGGAGAGCAAATGGTAACATCTCATGCCAGTCTTTGTAGGTTACTGTCATTTTTTGTATGATCTTCTTGATGTTTTTATTTGCGGCTTCAACATCACCATTCATATTTGGCCGGTAAGGATAAGAATTATGGTGCTAGATCTTGAATTGCATGCATATTGCGGTGATCATAGTACTGTTGAGATTCATACCATTATCTGTGATGATTCTCTTCGGGATACCGTACCGACAAATGAGATTCTATTTGAGGAACCGGGCCACAAAATTCTTGGTAACAGAAGCGAAAGAGGTTGCCTCAACCCATTTTGTGAGGTAGTCAATGGCCACCAAGATGAAGCGGTTCCCATTAGAAGCTGTAGGTTTGATTTCTCCAATCACATCGATGCCCCATATCGCGAATGGCCAGGGAGCAGTCAGGACGTTTAGAGGCACTGGAGGCATGTGCACTTTATCAGTGTAGATCTGACACTTGTGACAGGTTCATGAATGCTGATTGCAATCTGTTTCATGGTAGACTAGTAATACCCTGCTCGTAGGATCTTTTTAGCCAACATATACCCACTGGAATAAGGGCCAAAAGTGCCTTCATGCAAATCAACCATGATCTTTTCTGCCTCAACCTTGTCTACGCAACAAAGCAAAATAGAGTCGTGGTTGCGCTTTTAGAGAATGCCATTACTGAGGAAGAACTTAGCAGAGAATTTCCTCAAGAACTTCTTATCATTGACTGAAGCTCCTTCCGAATACTCTTGGGCCTCGAGATAACTCTTAACTTCATGGAACCAAGGCTGGTCCACTACTTCTTCAGTATCGATCTCGTGACAGTAAGATGGTTCATCCATCCGTTCAATGGTGATCTGGGGAGCCTCGTTACCCCGCTTGAGTTTAAACATGGATGACAAGTGGATAGCGCGTCTACTAGTTAATTTTATTCTCGTGGGAAATACTCAAAGGTAATTTCCTCGAAATGTGGGATTAATTTCAACACATGTTCTCGAATATGTATTTAATTGGATCTATCTTGGATATTAATAAGGTAGTATGGGTCAGCATATACTGTCTTAGCTGGCGAGCAGCCCATGCCAGAGCGCAACAAGTTTTCTCGAGCAGTGAATATCTTGTTTCACAGTCGGTAAAATTTTTGCTCAGGTAATAAATAGCATGCTCTTTTCGGCCAGACTCGTCATGCTGCCCCAGCACACACCCCATTGAATTTTCCAAGACAATTAGATACATGATCAAAGGTCTTTCCTTGACTGGCGACATTAAAACAGGAGGCTCTTATAGGTACTCTTTGATCTTGTCGAAGACAACTTGGCATTCGTCATTCCATTTGACTACTTGATCTCTCTTCAGTAATTTGAAGATTGGTTCACAAGTAGAGGTTAGGTGTGAAATGAATCTGGCAATGTAGTTTAGTCGTCCTAAGAATTCTCTGACTTCCTTCTCGGTGCGAGGAGCAGGAATCTCTTGTATTGCTTTTACCTTGGAAGGGTCCACTTCGATACCTTTACCGCTGACAATGAAGCCTAGGAGTTTGCTGGACCTCACCCCAAATGTGCATTTATTCAGTTCCAACCTTAGCTTATATTTCTTTAGCCTTTCAAACAGTTTCTGCAAATGGTCAAGATGTTCCTCTTTAGTTTAAGATCTGGATATCATGTCATCCACATAGACCTCTATTTCGTGATGGATCATGTCGTGAAATAAAGCTACCATGGCACGTTGATAAGTTGCCTCATTGTTCTTCAACCCGAATGGCATAACCTTGTAGCAGAAAGTGCCTCACTGTATGACGAAGTTCGTTTTCTCCATGTCTCAGTTGCCATTTTGATTTGATTGTAGCCTGAGAAACCTTCCATAAATGAGAACACTTTATGTTTTGCGGTATTGTCAACCAAAATATCGATATGGGGAAGTGGGAAATCATCCTTAAGGCTTGCCCTATTCAAATATCAGTAATCCACACACACACGTACCTTGCCGTCCTTTTTAGGCACTAGAACAACATTCGTGACCCATTGTGGATAGGAGGTGATAGCTAAGAATCCGGCGTTGAATTGTTTCATGATTTCAGTCTTGATTTTCTCTGACATGTCTGGCCGCATGCGACGGACTTTCTGTTTTACCGGAGGGCAGTCTTCTTTTGTCGGTAGACGATGGACCATGATATCAGCATCAATTCCTGGAATGTCTTCGTATGACCAAGCAAAGACCTCAACATAGTCATGTAGTAACTGAGTTAAACGCTTCTTGACACTGGGTTCCAAATTGGCTCCTTCCTTGACTTCTTTCTTGTCCTCTTCGGTACCTAAGTTAACTGTGTACACTGGTTCTTCTTGGGGCTGTATGGTCCTTTCTTCCTGTTGTAGTAACCTGGCTAGTTCCCTTGGCACTTCACAATCTTCCTCACCTTCGTCTTCGGCTTGGTAGATTAGATTTTCAAAGTCACAATAGGCCATAGCAGAATCCTTACCCATGGGATCCTGAGTGGATGTAGATCTGTATTTTGATATGTGAGTGTGTGTAAGAGCATAGCTATCTTTGAAAGAAATAAAAATGTAGAAAATAAAGATAAAGAGCAAAAAATTTGCATGCAAAAACGTCCATGATTCATTGATGACATATGAAAATGAAGTAACAACCCTTACAAATGGACCGTTGTGCCTCGGGTAAAACACAAGGCTTTAAAAGTCTGAATTGTATAATTATTACAAGTCCGACAAAAATTTAAAGACAATTACTGTTGGATAAAAGTAATTGGGACAAAATATTTGGCTTCCCAGTTGTTGAGTCCTCCGTTGGTAGTAGGGAAGATCTAACTATCCACATCATAGTCATTATCAGTATCTTCTGTGATGGAGACAACATCAATAGTATCGAATCCCGATCCATGCTTGGGCATGGGTGCAGTTATGACGTTGGGAGTTTCTGGAGCATCAAATTCAATCTCCTTTGCTTCAATAAGGTCTTGCACCTTGTTTTTCAAAGCCCAACAGTTGTTGGTATGATGGCCTGGACTTTCTGAATGGTAAGCACGACGGGCATTAGGGTTGTAATGAGGAGAGGCGGTGTTGGGATTCTCTGGGGCTTCCTTCAAAGTTACCAGATTAGATCTCAACAAATGTGACAGGACTTGAGACATTGTCATATTTATCCGGGTAAATTGTCTTACTGGTCTTTCCGTTCTAGGCTAGCTGCTCCTTTGCTGAGTAGGTGCAGGCTTAGGGATCATGGCAGCCCCTACCGTTGGACGGTGTTCAGTTCTATCCTAATTCCTTTGAGGGTACACAACACCAACCTCTTTCTTCCTAATGAATGGTTTTCTCACAGCTCTAGAGGATGCGTCTTTTTGGATCTTCCCCACTCTTAATCCCAACTTCCACTCACTCCCTAGTTAAGATTAATTCAGTGAAGCTGGCCGAGGAGCTTCCAATTAGATGATTAAAGAAAGGACCGGACAGAGTACCCAAAAACATGTCTACTAGATCCCTGTCAGACAGGGGAGGCTGGACTCTTCTTGCTAAGTCCCTCCATTTCTGAGCGTAGTCTTTGAAACCCTTGTTCGAACCCATAGTTAGACTTTGGAGTTCAGTACGGGTGGGAGCAAGGTCTGCGTTGTATTGATAATGCTTATAAAAAGCAGCGGCAAGGTCTTCCCAGTTATGGATATTGGCCCTTTCCAGTTGATAGAACCAATCTAGCTGAGTCCTGGATAGACTATCCTGAAAGAAGTGGACCCACAAATCTCTGTCGGTAGTGTGAGGCTGTATCTTTCTCACATAAGATCGGAGATGCATCTTGGGACACGAAACCCCGTCGTACTTAGCAAACACTGGTGCCTTAAACTTTGGTGGAATAACAATCCAAGACACCAAACCCAACTCTTCAAAGTCCAGCCCGAGCACTTTCTGAATCTCCATTACACTTAGACGCTCTTCCAGATGTTTGTACTTGTCGTCAGCCGAAAGATATTGCTCTTCAGAGTAATCATTTTCTTCTTCCTCTCTAGATTCTGGATGGTTAGTCACTTCCTTTCCTTTCCCTTCTTGATTATCTTTTTCACCTGATGATGTTGCAAAGTCTAGGGTCCGTCTGGCTGGCCCTGAGAACCTTCTTCCTAGATTCAAAACACCGGTTGATTTCTTTGCTTTCTTCTTCTTTTCTTTGATCAACAAAGTTTTCAAATCCTATTGTCCTTTGGCCAGAGTCAAGAACATTTGTTGAAACTGAGCATTCTGCGCCTAGAGATCTTTTACTGTCTGCTCAAGATCCATCTTACTGAAATAAACAGTAGAAAGATAAGGAGACCCGTTGTAAGAAACCTGCTTATGTTATGATGAATGGAGATGCATATGCAAATGATTTCAAGGAAATTAGAGACTTAAATTTGCTTTAGACCAAAAAGGAACACACGTTATATTAATAAATCAAAGTTTGAGTACATCATGCCTCTTTGGGCTTACAAAGAAATACAAAAACTCTAAGATGAAAAAGTCGAACGCATCCTCTTTGGTGCGATGTAGGCATTCAGACTCTGCTCCTCTTGAAGCTGCTTGGTGAGTTCCAGAACCTTCTTCTCGTTGGCGTAGAATTGGGCCTCGAAAGTGTCTCACTCCCCCTTAAGCTGTATCCAATCCCTTTTCAAGTGTTCAAGAGAGATGGGCATGTCAGGATGAAGGATATTGTATGAAACATCTCCTTCCATAATAAGCTTTATGGTACCCGGGAGAATGGAGGGGTAAGGTATTGTAAGACTTTGAGCACGAGCCCATACCCATTTGAGATAAGGCTCAAGAGGGATGGGATTCTTATGCCCCAATGTCTTGCTATTTACCTTGTTCAACATCCTCCAAGCTCGGATAAACCTTTGGCGGTGACCTTGATCGTCATTCTCATAGTCAAATACCACCCTTGAATAAGCATCTCGTGTGGGCCATCCCTTCGGGCGTAACCAAACTGTCTTAAGGCTAAACAGAGGTTGTAGGTGATACTTCCTCTAATGCCAAGTAAGGGGACATTGGGGAAATCTCCACAACGGTCGATGATAGTAACATTCTCTACAAATCAGGAACACCAATGAATGTCTGAATGTTTGAGCATCATCAACCTATGTGACCACCTTGAACCTTGCTCGTTCTTAAATACTGTGATACGGTGGCAGAACCGACTGTTAATACTGGTTTGCGTTTTTTGTTTGCAAATGTCACGGTAAGCAAGAGTCACCACCGACTTTTATTTTATCCAACCAGGAAAAGGAAAAAGAACAGAAAAACCTTTTTCGAGATGTTTCTGAGTACGGGGAGTAGATTATAGAAAGGGAAGGTGTTAGCACCCTTTCTATCCATGGTTTTCCACGGGCTCTTAGGTACTTGCTCATTTTGAAATTTCTTGTGTGTGCTTTGCTTTGAAAAGTTTTGTTTTATTTCGTTTTAACCCTTGTTTCTGTCCTCAAGAGTGTTACGAAGTTGTTTTTGAAAAACTGTTTGGGAAAGTGTTGGTGTGAAAAAGTTTGTTTGTTTGAGCAAGTACTTAAGAGTTTTCTACCTACTCGAAAAAGTCTATTTGTTTTCCTTTTAGACAATGCTATCCCATTATTGAGAAATAGGTAGCATCGTCGTTGGAGTTTTTTAGGGACATTCGAAGGGACAAATATGATCACAAAAGCAATGTTAGTAATCATCCTAAAGCCTTAAAGATCTTTTTCCGAGGCAACATCCGAATGGGTAATTTTAGATCTTTCGGGGCTAGAGGACAACCACTAACAAACCCTATACTTCATGATCGTTTACCGAAAGGTAACCGAAGTGGAGTAAACCCTAGGAGTGAGCATGTGCGAGTGTAATTTTCAATTAATTATCTTTGCATATTTAGGATTTTCTACTGTATTAATTTTCAGTTAGTCTTTCCATATAATCCTATTAACATACATCTAAGCAGTTTATAGTTGCGGAAATTAAAAGCGGGAAAGTAAATCTACGCTATTACAAGGCTTCGGGGAGGGGGTTACATGACCAAAAACCGGGGATTAAATAGTAAATAATATGCAGTAACCCTAATTAAAAACTATTACAAACCCGAAGCAAATACAATAATTGGAAAATAAAATATTGCGCGCGAGAATTAAGTACGGGAATCAAAGTTTAAATTCTAAAAATCTAATCAATTAAAGAGAAAATATTTTTTTACATTTTATTATTGAGAAAAATATTTGAAATCTTAACCTAAATCTAATTAATTAAAGAAAAATATTTTTTGGTATTTTATTGAGAAAATTAAATATTTGTGAATTAAAACTAATTTGTCTAATTAATTTTAATTATGAAAACAATCAAGTCAATATCATTAAATTAATTATTTTCCAAAAAAAAACTAATTTTAATAAAAAACCTGATTCTACATTTTTGTGGTTTTCTTGATTTTATGATTAAATAAAAAAATGATTTTTTTGTTGTTTTGTAAAAAGAAATTAATCAAATAAAACAAAAGAAAATAAAAAAAGAAAGTAATTGGGCCTGTGGTGAAAGCAAATTAGGGGGTGTGGAATGGAATTGTTAAGTCCAGAATTATAGGCCCATTTGCCCACATGGAGATTTAGTGCAGCTGGCCTTTAGGAGGTCCACCACGCGTATGCATGCTTGAGGCGTTAGATCTGGCCAGGACATGATCTGATGGTGTGGATTTGAGGATGCATGATGGCCCTTTTGAAGGTGAGACTCGCTGGATCTGGGACAAAGAAATTGGAAAATATGAAAACGTGAGATTCTGGGATCGAACCCAGAACCCTTTGCTTCACCGCCCGCGCCTTTGCCATCTGTGCTGGGATGGTTAGTTGTAAATATAATAACATAAATAAAATATAAAGGAAATAAAGTGGTCTTTCCAAAACACGCGCGTGATTTAAATCACCCAATGAGATTCTGCCACCTAATTGTCTTCTTCCCCATAACTGTTATTTTTTACCACACTTTTACCTACAGTCGTTTCCGTCACTAAAAGCTATAGTGACAGATTTTGTTTGTAGCCATAAACCTGTAAAATTCAAAAACGCAGTACAAGCAGAATAAATTCAAACCAAAGACATGGATCAATTACAAATCATCTTCTAAGCATGAAAGTACCCCTGATTTTGTCCAATTTTGCCTATATATGGAATTCCCAATTTGGGACCTCAAAACCCTAACAATGGCATCATGCCATTCCTGCACTTAAACTTCAATCAAACCAATCAAAAAAATTGCAAATATGATAACAAGCATGGATATATGATCAAAACATGTTTATGATGGATAAATTATTGAAAACGAATCTTGAAAAAAGATGCCAACCGTGGCACTGTGAGGCGTGATTTTTGAAGGTTTTAAGGCTGGAGGACGATTGGAATAGCTTCAAGAAATGTCCAAGAATAGATTGTTGGCCTTGGAATTACTTGAATCAGTCTATGGAGGAATATGTGATCAACACTTTTTTTTGACAAAAAATTGAAGTTGACCTCATTGTTTTCACGACCCAAAAAACTCTCTTATGCTTTGGAAATGTTGTGTATATATCATAGAATGATTTAGGTCAACAAAAACTGATCATATCTTTGTAAATTATGGAGATTTGATTTCATTCTTTGCGTTGTATGATTTGTTTCCAAAATAGACCAAATTAAGATCTTTTCCAATCAATTAGACCTTGCACAAATTTTTTGATTTTCTAGCTGTTCATGGACTCATAATATGCTCATAAAATCAAATCTTTGATTTTATTTGATTATTCTACTATTTAAATTGATTTATTTTGATTTAAATGGATAAAAAATCAAAATAAATAATAAAAATAATAAAATAATAGGTGGATAAGATCAGGGGTCGTGGTCCATCTTAGGAACAATTTTCAAACAAGAAAACATGGGCCCATTTGGAAAAAAAAGTCATTTTGATCAATATTGACTTCATGCACATTTCCAAAAATTGGTCAATTTTGACAATACATATCTCCATCAATTTTAACCCTAAGAGGGTGTTCTTGGACTTTTTAGAAAGCTTAGTATGTTTCTTAAACAACCCTTTTGGTTTCATCTCAATTGGGTCTTCCATGTTCATGTAAGAAGCTTTGACCCAAAATGTGTTTTTGTTGACTTTTCAAAAGGACCTATAATGTAGAAATTCATATCTTTTTATGAGTGCATATTTTGAACTTGTGGGATGAATATGAGTTTTAGGGAATTTCATCCTCTTCATAATGAGCCTTGGATGGAAAATTTATGATAAATTATGAAGAAGTTATGCCTGGTCAAAGTTTGGTTGACTTTTCCTCTGAAACCCTAATTTAACAACTTTTGGGTTTTGATGAATTTGGGGAATTCCTTGAGGAATCATGATCAAACCTTGATAAAATGATGTATATCACTTCAAAATGTTGATGTTTACCAAAATCATGAAGTTTGACTGTATTTGGGCCACAATTGACTTTTGACCTAGTACAATTGATTTTCAAGCATCTGAGCAGCTGACTGAGAAAACTTCTTGTGCAAGGCATGAGACTTGGCATAGATGATCTTGAGGACACATTAGGACCATGGAAAGCATTTGGGACCCTTGGAGTTCACACATCTTGATGAAAATGGAAACCCTAGTTTGAGGTACATTGCCTTAGGAGAGAGTTTGTCTGGTCAACTCTTGGGCATCCTTGAGAAAGTTAAAGACCTCAATGGGCATGTGTTGAATAAAATGAGAGGGAAAATTTTGGGGTACAACAAATACAGATTGGGGAAGATGCGAAATAAACCATCTTTCCAAGAGAGGAGTACAACACATGAGAATACCCCTTTTCCTCATAGTGCGAGTGTGAAAAGAATGTAGGATATCTCTAAATAAAGTAGGCACCGGGTTACGAGACATGAAGATTTTGACGGTGTTTACATCTATGAGTTGGTCAGGATTTGGTAACAAAACCTTCCCATAGACGAGGAGAGCCACAATTTCCTCAAAAGCTTGCAAGTCCAAGGAGTTCCAACAGTTTTGAGCTTTCTCAAACAAGAACTTGGCTAAGAAACCTTTGACACCACTCCTTGTTTCCCAATTAGTTGTGACATCTGATGATTGCAAGTGTATGGATTGGGCAATCTCTTCTGGTTTTGGATCTCTTTCCATAATTTTCAAGGGTAGTTGATTGAGAATGGGAATCCTCAAGAGTTGGGAGAATTCTTCCAAAGTTGGCACAAGTTGATAATCGGGAAATGTGAAGCAATGGTGTAGAGGATCAAAGAACTGGAAGAGTACCTTCATCATGTCCTCATTAGTGTTGGAGGTAACCAAGTTTAGGAGGCGACCATGTCTTTCAGTAAATGGAGAATTTTCGGGAACCCTTGATGATAACTCTTTAAGTTGAGGAGGGATCCTTACAAGATTGACTTGAATGGTTTTCCTGCGAATATGATCCATGTCCTACAAAATAGAACAAAGATAAATCCCAAAATCCTTGAAATGGTTAGTGAGCATGAGTATGACGTTATGATGTTTATGATGTTATGTACAAGTAAATATATACAAACAAAACAAACAAGTCCTTAGGTTAGGCTTACATAGAGTCTCATAGGTAAGTACACTCTTGAAGTTTAGTTGGCTCAAACCTGTCCTACCAATAGTAATTGGGTTCTAAAGGAGCTCAATATCACTGGTTTGTTTCCTCGGGCATTGTTTCAGCGCAAACCTCTTTAATAGCGACCGAAATATCCCAAAAAACCAAACCTCAATGAGTATAGTATTGAATATCTACCAACTTCAGACTTCACCAAATCCAGTCATCTCACTACGTCCTAATGGCCAAGTTGGTCAAGTAAATGTTCTAGAAGTTAGTTAGTGCTTCATGACATCACTCAGCGGCCTCGTATTATCCTTGACTACTCAAGGGCTACCGGTACCCACAAATATGTCACACTAACGTAGCTATTGCTTAGACCATGTTGGTATACCTTGCACAGTTTCCATAACATGTTGCTACTTACCTATAAGGTATCCCAAATCCAGGTAGAGGATTCAAACCCAAACAAAGAACCAAAATGTAAAGCATACAAGTCAAACAATGAAAGCAAGTAAATGTGATCTAGCCCTAAGGTAACCCCACTTTTAAAATAGTCCCCATCAGAGTCGCCAATTCTGTAACACGGTGGGAGAACTGACTTGGTCGTTTTGCGTTTTATCGTAAATGTTGCGGTTAGCAAGAGTTGCCACCGACTTTTATTTTATCCAAAAGGAAAGGTTGAAAAGAACAGGTGTGATACGGTGGGAGAACTGACTTGGGATTTTGCATTTGTGTTCGCAAATGTTCGGTTTAGCAAGAGTCGCCACCGAGTTTTTATTTTATCCTAAGGAAAGGTCAAAAAGCACAGGAAAGACCTTTGAGATGTTTTCGTGGGTTCGGGGGGTAGATTATGAAAAGGGAAGGTGCTAGCACCCTTTTCATCCATGGTTATCCATGGGCTCTTAGTTACTTGTTTTAGATCACTTGCCTTTGCTTTTCAATTGCTTTTAAATGGTGTTTTGTGTGTGTGGTTTTGAAAATGTTTTGAAAAAGATGCCTTGTCTAGGCAACCTTTGTAACAATTCTTGTTTGAATGTTTTACAAAGGTGTTTGTATTTTTGAAAAGATAATTCAATGTTTTTGAAAGTTGTTTTGAAGTTGTGTTGTGATGTGTGTTTGAAAAATGGCAAGGATGTTTTGCATGTTTGATCAAGTAACTAAGAGCTATCTACCCTATTTTACTCAAATACTTTCTTGTGTTTTTTAACCCTTTTAACAGTGTTATTTCATCATTGTGTTTGATGAACAACCTTGCGTTAGGATGTTGAACGGGACGGGCACGGGACGTTTGTATAGTCATAGAAGGCAACATATGGGACGTTTTAACAATGTCGTTTTAGGGACTAGATCGTTTACCGAAGGCAACATCGAGGGTCATCGAGGGACTACGATCTTTTATCGAGGGTCTTTGCTAAAACGCCCATGCTCGAGGGACATGACTATTTTCCGAGGCAACAAGTGAGGTTACCCTAAGGGTGCATGTGTGCAAAGTGTGTTTTATTACATGCATTTGTCTTTGATTTTTAGGTTGTCTACTTGTTGGTTTTATCTTGCCATACACACCTAGTTACTAGCATTTGTACAAAAGTAATAAAAAGTGAAAAAAAATAAATCCTACACTATTACAACCATATTGAAGTGCATAGAAATGTAAAGGAAAAAATAAGATAAAAAGAAGTAAAAAATGAGCTCCTTCAATTTGGGCAGGAGCAGCCTTCGATTTGCCTTCTGTTGGCCTCCTTCGATTGGGGCTGGCAACAACAAAGTCACGTCTTTCGATTGGGCCTTGGCAGGGGCGAGGTCCTGTCCTTCGATTGGGCAAAGGCAGCAACAAGTTGTATCCTTTGACTGGGGCCTTGAAGTCAGTAAGGGAATGCATTTCGATTAGGGGCTGGAAGTCAGTGAAGGCATGCTTTTCGTTTGGGCCTAGAAGTTAACATGGTTTTCCTCCTGGTTGTCTCCTTCGTTTGACCCGGAGAAAGAGGGTAGAAGCCAGAAGCTTCGTTCCCTATTTCCTGTTTCCTGTTTCTTTCATTTCAAGCATTAAATGACAACATGGCCTGAGGCCATACTAGTATTTATCTTTCAAACAGTTTAATAACTAAAGCTAGTTCAGACAAACAACAAGCAAAAATGAAAGGGTTTAGCTCTGAAAACATGTTAAAAGAGTGGAAACGAAAAGAACAGTGGTATGTGTTGTTTCAAACGAACGTAATGATTATTTACATGTTATGTCATGAAACGAAAAGTTCAAAGGTAAGAAACTTACCTTGCTTCAGGACTTGAATGGATGTGGGACCTTGAGTGGAGGTCCAATGTTCTGGATTTGACAGAGGGGGCCAACAGCTGTGCTTGGACTGCTGGATTCGAAGGAAGGAAAGAAACAAGTCTTATGTTTCTTTCCAAACTGGATTCAAAGGATACTGAAGAGTGTCTGTTTTTCAAAATCGAAGGAAGCAAGTGTTTGGGATTCTGGGTTTTGATTTCTCAAGTGTTGATGAACTTGAGAGTTTTTCTGTGTTTGAGAAACTTTGGAAGATTCATTCTGCTAGTCCCCAGATCCTCCTTAGCTTTGCAAAAGTTCATGTATTTATATAGAAAGAATGGACATGTTCGTCCATAGCCAGCCTTGCAAAGAATAATAAAATAATGTGGCGTGACAGTACATGTGGGGGGCCTGTTGGCAGCAACAGCAGTGGGGTGCAGAAGATGTGACTGAGGCCTCTGACGTTGCTTGTGCTCAGACCAAATTCAGGTTGGAAGCTGCTTTTGTGATAAAGTACTCTCTATGAAAAGAAAGAGTATGTAGCCTTTAACCCAGAATAGTAGTATCCAAAAGGTAAAGTTTAAAACCTTTGTACAAGCTTCTGACTATATAAATATTTGGACGCAACACAGCCTGGAAAACGAGATTTGGTCTTGTGTCCAATGCAAGAGTGAGATCGAAGCACACTTGTTTGAAGGAAGCCTTTGCCTCAGTCGAAGCTTGTGGTCGAAACAAGCTAACTCGAAGGAAGCTATTGCCCAATCGAAAGCTCATGCTCGAAAGAAACATACTGCCCAAATGAAGCCTGGGTCGAAGCAAACATATTTCCCAATCGAAAGTCCGTGTTTGAGGGAAGCTTAGAGTTCAACATGAAGGACATATCCAAGTTGCATTCGAAAGAGGCTTTTGCTAAAAACGAAGGATGTAATCCAAGTTGCATTCGAAGGAGGCTCTTGCTCAACTGAAGTTTTCATCCAGGCACACAGAAGGTGAGTACCCAAACAAAGACTTGCCTTGCAGGGGGGTACATGTGACCAGTAGGTCATGGCCTTCGATTGCAAGCATGCAGGCAGCAAAAGACACAAACGAAACCTGCAACAAGAAGTCACATGCCCAGGCGAAAGAAGCCAAAAGTCCAATCGAAGGATGCAAGCAAAGCTTGTGTCGAAAGAGGTCAAAAGGCCAATCGAAGGATGCAAACCAAGCTTGTGTCGAAAGAGGTCAAAAGGCCAATCGAAGGATGCAAACCAAGCTTGTGTCGAAAGAGGCCAAAAGGCCAATCGAAAGAGCTGAAACGAAGGACACTTGTATTTCTCCAATTTTTGTCAAAATAATATTTTTATCCGTTTTCTCCCTTTTTGACAGTTTCCTTTTAATTTTGGTACTGGAAAATCCCAATGCACTTGTTCAAGCTTGAACCTTGAAAATCCTTGTGAGAAAGGCCTTGAGAATTGAGAGGGCAAATTTTGGGGTACAACAACTGCCCCTGTTCAATCTTCTTACACCTGAAGAGTTAGATTGGAAAATCTGCCATTTGTGACTTGAAGGTGGAAGGTGATTGAACACTAGAGTGCCCATAAATTTGCACTCGGTGATGTGATGGTAGAGGGAATGGGCTTAAAGATGCCATTTGGAGAGGTGATAGAATCCTGTTGGAGATGGGCTTGTAGATGCCATCCAAGAATTCCTGTTGAATTGTAATTTTGTAAGTTGAAAGAAGGAACCTGTGTAGGGTTGCCTGATGATGAGTCCGTGTAAAACTGCATCTTGGAAGGAAGGTACCTGTGTAGGGTTGCCTGATGATGAGTCTGTGTGAAACTGCATCTCGAAAGGAAAGAACCTGTGTAGGGTTGCCTGATGATGAGTCCGTGTGAAACTGCATCTTGGAAGGAAGGAACCTGTGTAGGGTTGCTTGATGATGAGTCCGTGTAAAACTTCATCTGGAATGGAGAAGGAACCGGTGTAGGGTTGCCTCATGATGATTCCGTGTAAAACTACATATGAAATGGAGAAGGAACCAGTGTAGGGTTGCTTCATGATGAGTCCGTGTGAAACTGCATCTGAAATGGAGAAGGAACTGGTGTAGGGTTGCTTCATGATGAGTCCGTGTGAAACTGCACATTGAATTGAGAAGGAACCTGTGTAGGGTTTCCTGATGATGAGTCAGTGTAAAACTTAATCTGAAATTGAGAAGGAACCGGTGTAGGGTTTCCTGATGATGAGTCCGTGTAAAACTACATCTGAATTTGAGAAGGAACCGGTGTAGGGTTGCCTGATGATGAGTCTGTGTAAAACTGCATCTTGGAAAGAGAAGGAACCAGTGTAGGGTTTCCTGATGATGAGTCAGTGTAAAACTGCATTTGAAATTGTGAAGGAACCGGTGTAGGGTTGCCTGATGATGAGTCCGTATAAAACTGTATCTTGGAAAGAGAAGGAACTGGTGTAGGGTTGCTTCATGATGAGTCCGTGTAAAACTGCATCTGAATTTGAGAAGGAACCGGTGTAGGGTTGCTTCATGATGAGTCCGTGTAAAACTGCATCTAAAATTGAGAAGGAACCGGTGTAGGGTTGCCTCATGACGAGTCCGTGTAAAACTTTGTTGTACCCCAAAATTTGCCCTCGCATTTTTCCATAAGAAATCACAGCTTCAGGCGTTTCCTGATTTTTTAAACTGGTTCAAGAATCGGTCAAACGGACTTTTCTCGTCAGTCAGACGCAATTAGGGTTTTACTGATTTTCAGGGCTCCAGAATGTTTCAAACAGTTGACTTAGGGTTTTGGTTGATTTTGGCTCAACTTTGATCAGGCGAACATTCTTTGGCATTTAATCAGGAATTAGGGTTTTCGTGCGCGATTCTTCAGAAAGATTTAATTCTACGGTGCTTTGCAAGTTGTTCCGGGATTTGGTTTGAATACGCATTGTTTGATTTAATCAGTAAAAGAAGGCATTTGGTTTGAATTCACATTTGTTTGTTTGAACCAGTCAAAGGATACATTCAGTTTGGATTCGCAGTGTTGGGTAAAAATCAGTGAAAAGGGAATGCGCCTGATCAGTTGTTTTGATTAACTGTTTCTTTGCTTTGGATGATGGAAGCGCCAAGTTCATTATTTTGATCAACGTTAAATCAATGTTTAGTTGATTATTTATTATTCTAAAGATTAAATAGCTGGAATTTAATTTTCAGTTATTTTAATTTAAAGAGCTATAAATAATAAGTAAATAATTGAAAAAAGGAGGAAATATAATTAATTGGATAATAAAAAACTTTTATTTATTTTTAAATTATTCGTACAATTATTGTTTATAATTTATTTACAACAATGATTTTACATTAATTTAAATTTAAATAAAAAGAAAACTATCCTAAACATTTTCTATTCTTCAATTCTTCATCTGCTATCCCTCGCTCCAGTGCTCCATTTTAATTATTCATCTGCAAAAGAAAAGGAGAAAAGTCAATGACAGATAAATAAATAAAGAGACAAATAAAAGACAGTTCATCATTAAGGGCCACTGATTGGGATCAGTTAACCCTCTCTGCAAATCACGGGATTTCTCCCGGTTCACAAAGAGGGACGAATTTTTATTTGCTAAACTTTGAACGCACAAGTTTAAAAATGCACAAGTCAAATTGTCCAAACTGCATAAGTTCAAATCTAAAAACTCCAAAGTTCAAATCAAACTACAAAGTCCAAACTGAAAAATTCAAATTTGCTGTCAAACTGTACAAGGCTACCCAAGCTATCAAAGAAGAAGATTTGAAAAGATACAAAGTACAAGAAGCTGTCAAAAGAAGGGACAAATATGCAGAGGAAAATTGTTATGCAAGCAAACATACTCATTTTCATCATTTCCCAAAGAAGTGGCCCTTTCAGAAAAGTACAGTACAAACATTATTTTAATGCCTAAAAGTGTACTGGAGAGAGAGAAGAAAGAAGAAGTGTTTAGGCTTACTGGCTTTGAGGCTTTAGGCAAGAAAATATACAACAAACTGCAATAGCACAGTGGATAAAAGGGGGAAAGAAAATATAAAGTTTTGGTCAATAAAACAGTAGGAGGATATATAAAACAAAGGGGAGATATCAAACAGGGAGCAGCATATCAAACCAAAAGGCCTTAAACACAAAGCCATTCAAAAACCTATAAGGACACAAAAACAAGGACAACAAAGGACCAGTTCACAAAAAGAACCAGTAAACCACCAAACATCCAGCACCATATAACCTGTCAAAAGGCCTTCCAGCCTTAAAACATATAAGCATTAAACCTGTGCCTCAGACCTGCCTAAGCATAAATCTGTTAAGGCATAAACCATAACCTGCAATATACTAAGCGAAAAAACCAGTAAATCAAAACTTGTCCAGCTTCAAGCCTAATCCAAATACATCCAAACAAAAACCTCAAAAGGCCATAAACCATTAAACCACTGCAAAAAGCTAAAAGCCAGTTTCAACACCAAAAAGCCTTACCATTCAAGACCCTGTCAAGACTCAAACCTGCCCAGCTAAAATCCTAAACAAAATTATCCCACATGACAAGCCTCAGAGAAACCCTCATCATAGGCGAATAAACCAAGCATTATCAAACATGTTCAGATTGCCCACAGAAAGACGAGATAAAGAAGCATACTCAGGCTACTCAATGTCAAACACAAGCTCCTAAGCTTTTCAAAGCATAAAGAATCCAAATAAGCTCAAACCCGTCTAAAGCATTCAAGGCCAACTCTAAGCCCTCAGAAGGTTCATCACTGGGCATAAAAAAATCAACATTCAGAAGCATACGTTCAAAGGCATCTCAAGGCAACATAAACAGAAGGCAACATAAGTCAGGGGCGAGAAGAGAAAGAAGGCATCAAGCATCACATTAAACAAGCATACAAAAGGCAAAGGCATCTCAAGGCAACATAAACAGAAGGCAACACAAGAAGGAGAAGAAGAAAAGAAGACATGTGTATCAAGCTTTCAGGCGAACAGCATAAAGCTTAGAGAAGAATACAGAAATACCAGGAGTCCTTGCAAAGCTAAGCTCATCGTGCAACCCCTTCACCGTCGAGCCTCAACGCCTCCAAAATCCCTCCTCCTCCATCTCCAAAAGGTAGTGCTCTTATACCTCCTTACATACATGTCAAAATAACAAAAGAAACTAAACATAAGTAAAAGCCCAGTTGAAACTAAAAGAATCAAAAGAGGAATGAAACCCTAATACGTTTGAGGTCGAAATCATACCTTGTAACTTGATCTGGGTGGTCTACGGAGGGTGAAAGAGGGATGATGGCGTCTGTTTGGCTTTGCATGAAGGAGTTGCATTCAGAAATCCATGGCGAAAAGATGAACGAAGACGAAGAGGATAGAAGACGAACGCCGCTGCTGCTCACAAACCCTAAGCGCATGTCAAACTGAACACAAAATAATTAACCCTAAGAAACATTTGTTTGCATCTTGGGCCTTGCCCGTTTCAACCACCAAGGCCCATTCAAAAACTTTTACCCTTTTTTATAAAACAAACGTTATCTTCTTTTTTTTGTTAATTAATCAAACTTAACCATTCTTTTTTTTAATATATAAAACAAGTTTATTTTGTTAATAAATTAACACAAACCTTTTTTTTATATATAACATTTTTTAAACAATATATTTTTTCTCTAAATAATACAATAATACTTTAATACATAAAAATACATTTTTATTATACAATATAATTAAAATTGAAAACACCTTTTTTCTTTTAATTAAAATATTCTCTTTGTACATAATCAAGACAAAATACCATTTTTATATACATAATTTAATTAATTTAAAACATTTAATTTAAATATTCTTTGTATATATTGAACACAAAATATAACGATACATTTTTTATTACATAATATAATTAAATTTGAAAACATTTTTCTTTTCATCTAATTAAAATTTTCTATTTGTACATATTAAAGAATATACAAGATTATAAAAGACAAATTAAATTAAACAAATATTTAATTCTCACCATTAGGTTAAAACAATGCTTAAACAACACATTTAAATTCACATTGTCGCACTCATAAATAATTACATACATGCACATATACATTTCCACAATATACTTACATTTGATACATTATACATTTGCTTATTTTGTATGTTCGTTATATTTACATTTGATCGCAAATTCGATTTGGTTGTAACTTATTGGACACTACATTCCTAAAGTCTCATCCCCATTTGTGAATATTGTACCCCCACTCCCGGATACTTATTTTGTAATAGCGTAGATTTTACATTTTTGCAATTTACCGCTTTCAAATTATACCATGTTTAGACCTAGGGTTTGCATGTACATAAAATCAAACGCTAGATAACCTAATACAAGACAAATGCATGAAATCAATACACAATCACACTTGCACCCTCTAGGGTAATCCCACATGTTGCCTTCCAAAATGGGCCATGCTTGCACGTCGAGTTTCTTTGTCAAAACGAATTCAAATGATCATAAGTCCCTCGATGACGCTTTCGAAAGTTGCCTAAATGGAATGATCATAGTCCCTTCAAAGCAAATTGCCAAAGATACTCGGCATCATTGCATTCATGGTCCATACGATGACCCGCGCCCGTCCCATCAAACATCCTAAACGCAAGATTGTCCACCAAATTCAATGGTGGAATAAAATTGTTAAAAAGGGTTGAAAACATAGAGAAAACCTTTGAGTACAATAGGGTAGACAAAACTCTTAGTTACTTGAGATCAACTTGCAAAAACACTTGCCTTATTTACAAAAAAAAACCACACTTCACAAACACTTTCAAAACAAACTCTCAAAAACATTTGAAACATCTTTTCGAAAAGATACCCACTTTTGTAAAACACTCAAACACGAGTCGAATACATTGGTTGCCTAAGACAAGGCATCTTCTTCAAAAACATTTTCAAAACACACACACACACCACAATTTCAAGCAATCGAAAATCAAGGCAAGTGATCTAAAAACCAAGTAACTAAGAGCCCATGGATAACCATGGATGAAAAGGGTGCTAATACCTTCCCTTTTCATAATCTACCCCCCAGACCCACGAAATATCTCAAAAGGTTTTTTCTGTGCTTTTTTAACCTTTCCTTTAGGATAAAATAAAAAGTCGATGGCGACTCTTGCTCAACCGAACAAGTGCGAATACAAACGCAAAACCATAGTCAGTTCTCCCACCGTATCACAGAACTGGCGACTCTGCTGGGGAAAACTTAAAAGTTGGGTTACCTTAGGGTTTAGATCACCTTTGTTTTCAAATTGATTGCCTTGTTTGCTTTTATATTTGTGGGCTTTGCATCGGATTTTCATAGATCCTAACCCGGATCTGGGGAATACCCTTTTAGGTAGCATAATCTGTGAGGGACTTGTCCGGCGTAGACCGACATGGGTGAAGCAGTGGCTACGTTGGTGTGGCACATTGGTCTGTACCTATATCCCTTGTGTTGCAACGAGGAGAATATGGGTCTTCTAAGGAGTCATTAAACACCAACCGACCTTAGAACCTTAAATTGACCAAACTTGGCCATTAGGACAGTAGCAGTATGCTACACTCATTGAGGCTAAACTCTCGCGATGGTTCTGGCCGCAAGAAAAGATTGCGATGCTGGAGTTATGACCGATTGAGGGTAGTCAATGATTTGAGATCCTCTAGAACCCGGTTACTTTTGATAGGACAGGTTTTAACCGACGAAACCAAAAGAGGGTAATACCTAAACTTCATGCTGGCCTGAAACCTAAGGGTTGTCTTGTGTGACTTGTGTGCCTTATCATGCTTGCCTGTGTGAATACTTGTGGTGTGCTTCATCATAGCATCATGCCATCATACCATTGCATGCATCCTGTATAAAGGACTAACCCATTTCAAAGACAAAAAAAAGTTTCATCTTTGCTCTGTTTTGTAGGACATCATGATGCCCGTGCGTAGGAATACTGTCCGGCTTAACTTTGTTCAACCACCAACTTTGCTCAAGGATTTGGTTGGTAGGATTCCAAACACTTCTTCCTTCATCAACAGGCATGGTTCTCTCCTTGGCTTGATCACTGCAAAATGGGACCAACAACTGATAAGTGTCCTGACCCAGTTTTATGACCCCCTGTATCATTGTTTCACCTTTCAAGACTTCCAGCTGGTCCCTACCTTGGAAGAATTCTCTTATTTGCTTGGTATCCCTGTCTTGGAGCAAACTCCATTCACTAGTTTGGAAAAGACTCCTAGGCCTGAAGAGGTTGCTGCAGTTCTCCCCTTGACCAAAGAAGAGGTATTGGCTAACTGGGAAACTAGAAGTGGAGTTAAGGGCTTTTTGGTCAAATTTCTGGTGGGCAAGGCTAATGATTTCTGGAATGACTTGGACTTCAAGGCGTACGAAGACATTCTGGCTCTTTTAATCTATGGTCTGATTTTGTTTCCCAATCCTGACACCTTTATCAGTATCCATTCCATAAGGATCTTCATGTCTCGGAATCCTGTACCCACTCTTTTGGGTGATATCCTGCAACAACTCTATGCTCGTACTGCTCGAAAACGGGGAACTCTATGGTGTTGTGCTCCTTTGCTAGTGAGGTGGTTTATTTCGCACCTTCCTAAGTTCGTGCTGAAGAATGAAGAAGGAAAGGGTTGGGCTCATAGGCTAATGTCTCTCACTGATAGTGACATCACTTGGACTCTCCGAGGTTTGGATGAGGTAGATGTTATTGATCGTTGTGGAGAATACCCTAATGTTCCGTTGATTGGTATCCAAGGAGGAATCTCTTATAATCCATGCTTAGCTCTCCGCCAGTTTGGAAGAGCCAGAAGAGTAGGGCCTCATGAAATGTTAGTTCCTCACTTCCATTTTGAATTTCAGGCAGACAGTGACAAACTACGCCAAGGATTCATTAAGGCTTGGGACAGAATTCATAAAGCTGACCCACATGAGTTAGGACCAAAGACTTCTCTACCAATGGAACCCTATTGCAGATGGGTCCGCATCCGTGCTCAGAAGTTAGGTATGCCGTATGAAGCTGTCAGACCTATCATTCTTGAATCTCCTGATGAAGATGAGGTTCCTCCAACTATCCTCCCTCCTTAGATACCCACTGATTTTGACACAATGAAGAGATCTTGGGCGCAGCTAAAGGAAGAACGGGATTTTTATCGGGAAAAGTTCAACGAGCAGGAACGGAAGATCCAGAGGCTGACTAAGCAATTGGAGGAGGAGCGGGTCCTAAATAACTACATCCACACTGAGAAGAGGAGGCCATGGGAGCATTGATGGGCTTTGGATATTTCCTTTTATAGCTTTTATTTCCTTTTCAGTACTTTTTCATTCCTGTAATGCCTAAGGGCAAGTTGTTGAACAATTTAAAATTTGAATCTAATGAAGTGTGTTTCCCTTTTGTCTACAAAGTTGAATCTTGTTTGTCTTTGAAAACATAAAACATACGCATCTCGTTGCACCATATGCATAGCAAGTACCCTTTCCACAGGTTGCTTAATCTTCTTCGCTGTTTATTTGAACAGTCATCATGAATCCAGACTCATCCAGTGAGCAAGCAATCAAGGCCCTTCAGGCCAAAAGTGCCCAGTTTCAAGAAATGGTCCTGAGCCTGGCCCAAGGTCAGCAAGAGTTGAAGACTCTACTCCTGAAGAAGAAGAAGAAAAAGAGGACTGCGTTATTCAACACCGGACGCAGGTTTGGGAACACACTCCATAATGAAGCTGATCCAACTACTTCTTCTGCTGAGAAAGACAGTCCCCAAGGGGGAGGAGCTCCTAGTCCAGCAGTCTCTGACAATGAGACGGACTACAATGACGAACAATACCCACCTGCTGCTGATAGATACAAGCAATTGGAAGACCGTTTGAGCGCCATGGAGATTCAGAATGTGCCGGGGCTGGATTTCGGAGATTTGGGGTTATCTTCTAGGGTAGTAATCCCACACAAGTTTAAGGCGCCTGCCTTTGCCAAATACGACGGGGCTTCCTGTCCAAAGCTGCATCTAAGGTCGTACGTAAGGAAGATACAACCTTACACGGCAGATAAAAATCTCTGGATCCACTTCTTCCAAGATAGCCTTTTGGGGTCACAGCTTGAGTGGTTCTACCAACTAGATGGAACTAGTATCCGACATTGGGAAGATTTGGCAGCCGCATTTTATAGACAATATCAATACAATTCTGATCTTGCTCCTACGCGTACCCAACTTCAGGGTATGTCTCTAGGAACGGGCGAAGGGTTCAAAGAATATGCACAAAAATGGAGAGATTTGGCTGGCAGGGTGCAGCCTCCATTGACTGATAGTGAGCTGGTTGATATGTTTCTAGGGACCTTGTCTGGTCCATTCTTCAATCATTTGGTTGGTAACTCCTCCGCTGGGTTTACGGATTTGATTCTGACGGGAGAAAGAATTGAAGCTGGCATTAGGTCAGGAAAGATACAAAAAGCTGCCTCCACAAGTACTGAGAAGAGGCCTTTCAAGAAAGAAGCAAGTGCCGTCTATGGTCCTAGAAGACAAGTCAAGCCAGAAAGCCGCCAAGCCGTCAATGCTTTGGTCATTTCAAAACCTGTTGCTGCTCCTCAGCAGTACAATCAACAAAGAGGTGAAAGGCCCAAGAGGCAGTATACTCGGTTGAGTATGACCTTGTCACAAATCTTACCACAACTGTTATCAACCAACTTGGTGACCATCAAAGAGGCTCCAAAGGTCGTGAATACTACATCTCCTAAGTATAAGCCAAATGCCCATTGTGCTTATCATTCCGATAGCCCCGAGCATACTACTGATGATTGCTTGGCCTTGAGAAATAAGGTGCAAGACCTTATCGATGCGAAGGAAATTCAGTTTGAGGCGCTTGAGAGGCCAAATGTTGTAACTGCTCCTATGCCCCAGCATAGAGTAAATGCCATTGAGGAAGATTTGTATGCTGTTTCGGTGAATAATGTTGCTACCCCTCTTCTGACTGTTAAGAGGAACTTACTACTAGCCGGTTTATTTCTGGGCTGTAGCAAGGGTTGTCTCCTGTGTGCTGTTATCCCTACCGGTTGTCCACTGCTGAAATCAGGCATCCAAAGCCTGATGGATAGCAAAGAAATTCTGTTCAAGAAAACTGCTGTTCCGTTTGTTTCCGCTGAAGAAGTATCTGTTGTCACAATTTATAATCCTACCAGAGCTCCCCTGAGGAAGCCAGTCCAGATTATGTCTGTTGCACCCATTACAATTACTGTTCCGGGGCCTCTCCCCTATGAATCTAACAAGGCTGTCCCATGGCACTATGGGGGCAGACGTGTATGTGCTTGGAGTGAAGCAGGAGTTCAACACCAGTACCAATACCAGTATCAGTAACATCACTGGTCCTGCCAAGATTACCCGCAGTGGCAGGCTCTTCTCGCCTGACATTGCGCCACCAGTTATCCGAAAACCTCTCATCATCACACCCGCAAGTGTGCATGTTCCAAATGAAGTTCCTGTGTCTACTACTGCCGCCGAGTCTTCTGATGCTCGGGGCAAGGAAGTTGCTACCGATTTGCCTGCCAGGACGGAGGCACCAAAAAAGACTGCTGTTGAAGCCTCCCAACAAGAGATGGAGGAAATCCTTAAAATCATTAAAAAGAGTGACTTCAATATTGTTGAACAGTTGGGGCATACCCCCTCCAAAATCTCTATGCTATCATTGCTGCTATGCTCAGAGGCCCATGCAAAGGCCCTGATTTCATTTCTGAAAACGGCCCATGTGCCGCAAGAGACCTCTGCAGATCAATTCACTGACTGTGTGGCTAATTTGACAGCTGACAATGGTTTGGGGTTCTCGGATGCTGGCCTCACCGCCAAAGGGAAAAATCACAATGATGCCCTGCATGTTTCCATAGAATGCAGGGGCACTACTCTCGCACACGTGTTAGTGGATACCGGTTCTTCCCTGAATGTTTTGCCCAAGAAGGCATTGGATCGCTTGGATTGTGAGGGCCTGGAATTGAAGCCTAGTAACATCATTGTTAGAGCCTTCGACGGTTCTAAGAGGATGGTGCACGGTGAAGTAGATATTCCTATTCGTGTGGGTTCCCAAGTCTTCGACTCAACATTCTATGTAATGGATATTCATCCATCTTATTCCTGCTTGTTGGGTCGACCCTGGATTCACAAGGCTGGGGCAGTAACATCCACTCTACACCAAAAGCTCAAGTACCCTGTCAAAGGGAAGATTGTTATTGTGCAGGGTGAGGAGGAATACATGGTTAGTCACTTGAATTCATTCCGGTATATTGAGATGGACGGGGAGTTTATTGAAACCCCCTTTCAGCATTTTGAAGAGGTACCTCCAACTTTGGCATCAGCTGAAACAGTGGTTGAAGAAGACTTTCCGTTGAAGATGGCGTCCTTGAAGGATGCCCAGGCTGTAATCGAGAAAGGCAAATGTGCAAACTGGGGTCAGCTTCCTGACTTCACTCAAAAGAACGACAAGTTTGGGCTGGGCTTCACTGCAGAGGCTCAGAGGGCTATGCGCAAGGAAAGGATCAGAAAGGCTCCAGTGTTTATCACCAACCCAAGGGTGAATGCTATCGAGGAGGACGTAGAGGAAGCAGAGTTTGACAGTTGGATCTATCCGACCACCAGCAACGGACCAAGCAACTGGACGGCAAAAGATTTTACACCTATCACATTTGTCACGCAGTAATTAACTCTTTTGATTTTCAATTTGTAACAAACAATATGTTGAAACTTTATTGGCTCGGTGTCCTACCCGGGGCATCGTAGCTCCATTTGTGAGGGCTTTTTGTATGACATTTCCATATATCATTAATCAAAACATTGGACGTTTGTTGCATTTCAAATCTTGCGCTCTTTTTCTTTCTGTGTTATATATTGCAAAACAGCTATATTTACACACACTCACTTATACAGGTTTCAATCCACTATGGATCTCACTGGTAACAGCTCTGTTACCACCAGTTATGACTTCGAGAATCTGATCAACTTGGCCGAAGACGAAGGTGAAGATGATTGCGAAGTGCCTGGTGAACTCGCAAGACTGCTACTCCAGGAAGAGAGGGCCATTCAGCCGCATGAAGAGCCGGTGGAAACAGTGAACCTGGGTACTGAGACAGATAGGAAAGAAGTCAAGATTGGTGCCAATCTAGAGCTCAACATGAAGCAACGATTGATCCAGATGCTGCATGACTACATGGAAATCTTTGCTTGGTCTTACGAAGACATGCCTGGTTTGGATGCCGACATTGTGGTTCATCACCTACCTACCAAGGAAGACTGCCCTCCGGTAAAGCAAAAGGTCCGCCGTATGTGTCCAGAGATGTCCGAAAATATCAAAGCTGAGGTTATGAAGCAATTCGATGCCGGGTTTCTAGCAGTGACTTCTTATCCTCAATGGGTGGCCAACGTGGTTCCAGTTCCAAAGAAAGATGGTAAAGTCAGGATGTGTGTTGACTACAGGGATTTGAACAGGGCAAGCCCCAAGGATGATTTCCCTCTGCCTCACATCGACGTCCTTGTTGACAATACTGCTCAACACAAGGTGTTCTCCTTCATGGATGGTTTTTCAGGGTATAATCAGATCAAGATGGCTCCGGAAGATATGGAAAAGACTACCTTTGTGACTCAGTGGGGGACCTTCTGCTACAAGGTCATGCCATTCGGGTTGAAAAATGCTGGGGCAACCTACCAACGCGCCATGGTTGCTTTATTTCATGATATGATCCATCATGAGATTGAGGTATATGTTGATGACATGATTGCGAGGTCCCAAACTGAGGAGGAGCACCTTGATCATCTGCGGAAGCTGTTTGACCGATTGAAGTTATACAAGCTGAGGTTGAATCCCAACAAATGCACCTTTGGGGTGAGGTCCGGAAAATTGCTAGGTTTCATGGTAAGCGATAAAGGTATCCAGGTGGACCCTGCCAAGGTAAAAGCCATACAAGAGATGCCGACTCCCAAGACAGAGAAAGAAGTCAGAGGCTTTCTGGGACGACTGAATTACATTGCCCGATTCATCTCACATCTGACTGCTACTTGTGAGCCAATCTTCAAATTACTGAAGAAAGATCAAGTAGTACGTTGGAATGATGAATGTCAGGCTGCTTTTGAAAAGATAAAGGAATATCTCCAAGAACCTCCCATTCTTATGCCACCAGTGGAAGGGAGACCTCTAATACTATACTTGACAGTGCTTGATAATTCAATGGAGTGTGTGTTGGGGCAGCATGACGAGTCTGGCCGAAAAGAGCACGCTATTTATTACCTGAGCAAAAAGTTTACCGACTGTGAGTCTCGTTACTCACTGCTCGAGAAAACTTGCTGCGCTCTGGTATGGGCTGCTCGCCGGCTGAGACAGTATATGTTGACTCACACCACTTTGTTGATTTCAAAGATGGATCCCATCAAGTACATATTCGAAAAGCCTGCTCTGTCTGGAAGAATAGCGAGATGGCAAATGATCTTGATAGAATATGATATCCAGTACACAACTCAAAAAGCAATCAAAGGAAGTGTACTGGCAGATCATTTGGCACACCAACCTGTGGACGATTACCGATCATTGAACTTTGATTTTCCGGACGAAGATATCATGGTGGTAACTGACTGTGAAGTACCTGGACCGGATGAAGGACCTGAGGAAGGATCCCGATGGTCTATGCATTTTGACGGAGCCTCCAATGCTTTGGGTAATGGCGTCGGCGCTGTAATCATATCTCCCAAAGGAACTCATACTCCACTCACCGCCCGATTGTGTTTCAACTGCACCAACAACATGGCAGAATATGAGGCATGTATCATGGGTCTACAAGCTGCAATCGACTTAAGGATCAAATTTCTGAGTGTCTTCGGAGATTCCGCTCTCGTGATCAATCAGATCAAAGGCGAGTGGGATACGAAACACCCAAATCTTATTCCTTACAAGGAGTATGTGTTGACTTTGCTTCCCCACTTTGAAGAGATAACTTTTGAGCACTTCCCAAGAGAGGAGAATCAGCTAGCGGACGCGCTGGCTACGATGTCTTCAATGTTCAAAGTCAAATGGGACAATGAAGCTCCCCGGATTATTATCTGGAAATTGGACGAACCCGCATACTGCTGCGATCTTGAGGCCAAAGAGGTGACTGAAAAACCCTGGTATCATGAGGTGAAGAGGTACTTGGAAGCTCAGGAATACCCTGAAGGTGCATCTGTCAATGACAAGAAGTTCATGAGAAGGTTTGCTGCAAAATTCTTCCTCAGCAACGGAATTCTCTACAAACAGAATCATGATTCAACTCTACTGCGTTGTGTGGATAAGGCTGAAGCAGAAAAGATCATGATAGAGTTGCATGAAGGTACATTCGGAACACATTCCAGTGGACACACCATGGCAAAGAAAATCCTTAGGGCAGGATATTTCTGGTCCACAATGGAAGCCGATTGTCACCAACATTCTCGGACTTGTCATAAATGCCAGATCTATGCTGATAAGGTGCACATCCCTCCGGTTCCTCTGAACGTCCTGACGGCACCTTGGCCTTTTGCAATGTGGGGCATTAATATGATCGGTGAGATCCGACCGACGGCATCCAACGGGCATCGTTTCATCTTGGTAGCGATCGATTACTTCACGAAGTGGGTTGAGGCAGCTTCCTACGCAACGGTAACCAAGAGCGTCGTGGCACGTTTCATCCGGCATAATCTGATCTGTCGGTACGGCGTCCCAGAAAGAATCATTACGGACAACGGTACCAATCTCGATAACAAAATGATCACTGAGCTCTGCGAACAATTCAAGATACAGCACCACAACTCTTCTCCCTACCGGCCGAAGATGAATGGGGCTGTAGAGGCAGCTAATAAGAATATCAAGAAAATTGTGCAGAAGATGACAGTGACCTATAAAGATTGGCACGAGATGTTACCGTTCTCTCTTCATGGGTACCGTACCTCAGCAAGGACGTCAACCGGGACAACTCCTTTTTCCTTGGTCTATGGCATGGAGGCAGTCTTGCCAATTGAAGTCCAGATACCCTCTCTCCGGATAATGAAGGATGCAGACTTGAGTGAAGATGACTGGATCCAGACTCGACTTGATCAATTAAGCCTGATTGACAAAAAGAGACTCACCGCTATCTGTCATGGTCAGACGTACCAAAAACGGATGATCAGGGCATTTAACAAGAAAGTCAGACCACAAGAGTATCAAGTTGGGGACCTGGTAATCAAACGCATCATCCTTCCTCAAAGTGATCCCCGGGGCAAATGGACCCCTACGTGCGAAGGGCCATTTGTGGTTAAACATGTGTTCTCAGGAGGAGCCATGATTCTGACCACCATGGATGGTGACGACCTTCCTCACCCCGCCAATGTAGACATAGTAAAAAGATACTACGCATGAATAAAAGACCCGCTAGGTTGACATACCTAGGCAAAAATAAGGGCTTCCCGGCGAACCAAAAGGGTTCGGGCAAAAATAAGGGATGAAATGAAACAAAATCTGTACACCCGACAAGTCGAAAACCTGAAAAGGCGGCTTGGGCAAAAATGGGTATCCCGGTGGACTGAAAACTCGAAAGGGCGGTCCAGGCAAAAGTTAGGGATAAAGCGTAACACTATGTCTCATTGGATCACCTTGCATCCAGAATTCGGCATCAACTATCTGGCTCAGACTTCGGCATCGACCAATTAGCTTCATCTTCAACTAAGCAGCAAAGTGATGAGACGCTTGAAGACATAAAGGCGATAGCAGAGTTGGAACTGAGTGGGAATATTGCGCACATAGCTGTTTTGTTTCCTTTTCAAAATTGTATAAACTCTACGTTATTCGGCGGCATTCTCTTACTAGGATGTCAGCCTCTTGTACAAAAAACGCCTATTTACAGGCAAATTTCAAAATCAATACAAATTCAGTTTTCCAAACAAATTGCACATTGTTTTTCCTTTTTCTGTTTTGTCTTGCGAAGAACGTCCAATGTTCATTTTTGACATATGCATTTGACATTAAATTGCTGATTCATAAATATTTGCATATGAAACAAAAAGACTGATTACAGGTGACATCAGAAATATGGGCAATGTAGAGTTGTCCGGGCAATCTAGTTGCTTTGTCCGCCAAGGTACCAAGGTAGATCTAACTGAAGAATGTGACCAAGTTAGCTCAACTCCCCAAAGGAGTATAGGCATTTTCAGCAAGCATCCCCGGCAGTCTTGATCTAAGATTGTTCCCCGGTGGAATACAGACACCCCAGTGGAACCATTTACCAGTACAATTCAAAAGTTTCCCCAGGAAAGTGGAATTCTTATCCCCAGCAGGTTTTGAAGCTTATCCCCAGTAGATTCTGGAAGCTTATCCCCTGCAGAGTACGGACGTCTCTCCCGAGTTTTATTCAAAGTTATTCCTCACAAGGGCTTATAACTGGGTTATCCTCAGCTAAATGCCACGGAAGATCGCCCTCGACAAAGTTCTTTCAAATCCCCAGTGGAGCTCATCAAAGTTCCCCAACATAACTCATCAACACAATCCCCATCGGAGTTTATCTTTGGTATCCCCAGCAGAATCCATCATTGAAATCCTCAGCGGGCCTCTCATCAAAACTTCAGCAAAGTATCTCTCCCACAGAGCAATTCCCCGCAGAATAATCTCTCCAACAAGTTTATTCCCCAACAGAGTCATCTTCTCCTACCAGTGTATTCTTGCAACCATCATCCCCAGCGGAAGCAAAGAGCTCTACTTTTCAATGTCAGCCCAGGATTTAACTCCCCGACCGGTCGTCAAGGATTTATTTTCCTAAAGACGAAAATACATTCATAAACATTTCCCATTTCATACATCTTGCTTACATACATGATAAAGTGCATACAACACTATCTCATGTTTAACATCATGACATCATGCATTTCATACATCATGACATTGCATACAACTGATGTTTTTGCCTTTTCAGGGAAAAAGACAATCCCAAAGACAACTACCTTCAACTGTCACAATTCCATATTCGATTCCTGTATCTAGCCAGGGCATATCTGTTGACCATATTTCCAGACTCGATTCCTGTATCTAGCCAGGGCACGTCTGAAGAGTTCGAAGATTCGATTCCTGTATCCAGCCAGGGCATATCTGTAGACGACTATTTCCAGATTCGATACCTGTATCCAGCCAGGGCATATCTAGCAACTATCACAATTCCAGATTCGACACCTGTATCTAGCCAGGGCATATCTGTTGACCACATTTCCAGACTCGATTCCTGTATCTAGCCAGGGCACGTCTGAAGAGTTCGAAGATTCGATTCCTGTATCCAGCCAGGGCATATCTATCAACTGCCAACAATTCTAGATTCGATTCCTGTATCCAGCCAGGGCATATCTGTAGACGACTATTTCCAGATTCGATTCCTGTATCCAGCCAGGGCATATCTGTAGACGACTATTTCCAGATTCGACACCTGTATCTAGCCAGGGCATGTCCGCGTGAAGAGATTGAAGATCAAACACCTGTAACAAGCCAGGAAAACATCTGTCTTTCTCAAGTACACAAGTTCTCGCTAAGGAATCTCTTATGCGATCAACACCTCCAAATGGCATCTATAAGCCCATTCCCGACAAGATTCTATCGCATCCCTTAGATGGCATCTTTAAGCCCATCACCAAATGGCATCTGTAAGCCCATTCACCTCTACCATCACATCGACGAGTGCAAATTTTCTGGGCACTTTAGTGTCCAATCTTCTTTTACCTTCAAGTCACGAAAGGCAAACATGCCAATCTAACTCTTCAGGTCCAAGAAGATTGAACATGGGCAACTGTTGTACCCCAAAATTTGCCCTCGCATTTTTCCACAAGAAATCACAGCTTCAGGCGTTTCCTGATTTTTTAAACTGGCTCAAGAATCGGTCAAACGGACTTTTCTCGTCAGTCAGACGCAATTAGGGTTTTACTGATTTTCAGGGCTTCAGAATGTTTCAAACAGTTGATTTAGGGTTTTGGTTGATTTTGGCTCAACTTTGATCAGGCGAACATTCTTTGGCATTTAATCAGGAATTAGGGTTTTCGTGCGCGATTCTTCAGAAAGATTTAATTCTACGGTGCTTTGCAAGTTGTTCCGGGATTTGGTTTGAATATGCATTATTTGATTTAATCAGTAAAAGAAGGCATTTGGTTTGAATTCACATTTGTTTGTTTGAACCAGTCAAAGGATACATTCAGTTTGGATTCGCAGTGTTGGGTAAAAATCAGTGAAAAGGGAATGCGCCTGATCAGTTGTTTTGATTAACTGTTGCTTTGCTTTGGATGATGGAAGCGCCAAGTTCATTATTTTGATCAACGTTGAATCAATGTTTAGTTGATTATTTATTATTCTAAAGATTAAATAGATGGAATTTAATTTTCAGTTATTTTAATTTAAAGAGCTATAAATAATAAGTAAATAATTGAAAAAAGGAGGAAATAGAATTAATTGGATAATAAAAAACTTTTATTTATTTTTAAATTATTCGTACAATTATTGTTTATAATTTATTTACAACAATGATTTTACATTAATTTAAATTTAAATAAAAAGAAAACTATCCTAAACATTTTCTATTCTTCAATTCTTCATCTGCTATCCCTCGCTCCAGTGCTCCATTTTAATTATTCATCTGCAAAAGAAAAGGAGAAAAGTCAATGACAGATAAATAAATAAAGAGACAAATAAAAGACAGTTCATCATTAAGGGCCACTGATTGGGATCAGTTAACCCTCTCTGCAAATCACGGGATTTCTCCCGGTTCACAAAGAGGGACGAATTTTTATTTGCTAAACTTTGAACGCACAAGTTTAAAAATGCACAAGTCAAATTGTCCAAACTGCATAAGTTCAAATCTCAAAACTCCAAAGTGCAAATCAAACTACAAAGTCCAAACTGAAAAATTCAAACTTGCTGTCAAACTGTACAAGGATACCCAAGCTATCAAAGAAGAAGATTTGAAAGATACAAAGTACAAGAAGCTGTCAAAAGAAGGGACAAATATGCAGAGGAAAATTGTTATGCAAGCAAACATACTCATTTTCATCATTTTCCAAAGAAGTGGCCCTTTCAGAAAAGTACAGTACAAACATTATTTTAATGCCTAAAAGTGTACTGGAGAGAGAGAAGAAAGAAGAAGTGTTTAGGCTTACTGGCTTTGAGGCTTTAGGCAAGAAAATATACAACAAACTGCAATAGCACAATGGATAAAAGGGGGAAAGAAAATATAAAGTTTTGGTCAATAAAACAGTAGGAGGATATATAAAACAAAGGGGAGATATCAAACAGGGAGCAGCATATCAAACCAAAAGGCCTTAAACACAAAGCCATTCAAAAACCTATAAGGACACAAAAACAAGGACAACAAAGGACCAGTTCACAAAAAGAACCAGTAAACCACCAAACATCCAACACCATATAACCTGTCAAAAGGCCTTCCAGCCTTAAAACCAATAAGCATTAAACCTGTGCCTCAGACCTGCCTAAGCATAAATCTGTTAAGGCATAAACCATAACCTGCAATATACTAAGCGAAAAAACCAGTAAATCAAAACCTGTCCAGCTTCAAGCCTAATCCAAATACATCCAAACAGAAACCTCAAAAGGCCATAAACCATTAAACCACTGCAAAAAGCTAAAAGCCAGTTTCAACACCAAAAAGCCTTACCATTCAAGACCCTGTCAAGACTCAAACCTGCCCAGCTAAAAGCCTAAACAAAATTATCCCACATGACAAGCCTCAGAGAAACCCTCATCATAGGCGAATAAACCAAGCATTATCAAACATGTTCAGATTGCCCACAGAAAGACGAGATAAAGAAGCATACTCAGGCTACTCAATGTCAAACACAAGCTCCTAAGCTTTTCAAAGCATAAAGAATCCAAATAAGCTCAAACCCGTCTAAAGCATTCAAGGCCAACTCTAAGCCCTCAGAAGGTTCATCACTGGGCATAAAAAAATCAACATTCAGAAGCATACGTTCAAAGGCATCTCAAGGCAACATAAACAGAAGGCAACAGAAGTCAGGGGCGAGAAGAGAAAGAAGGCATCAAGCATCACATTAAACAAGCATACAAAAGGCAAAGGCATCTCAAGGCAACATAAACAGAAGGCAACACAAGAAGGAGAAGAAGAAAAGAAGACATGTGTATCAAGCTTTCAGGCGAACAGCATAAAGCTTAGAGAAGAATACAGAAATACCAGGAGTCCTTGCAAAGCTAAGCTCATCGTGCAACCCCTTCACCGTCGAGCCTTAACGCCTCCAAAATCCCTCCTTCTCCATCTCCAAAAGGTAGTGCTCTTATACCTCCTTACATACATGTCAAAATAACAAAAGAAACTAAACATAAGTCAAAGCCCAGTTGAAACTAAAAGAATCAAAAGAGGAATGAAACCCTAATATGTTTGAGGTCGAAATCATACCTTGTAACTTGATCTGGGTGGTCTACGGAGGGTGAAAGAGGGATGATGGCGTCTGTTTGGCTTTGCATGAAGGAGTTGCATTCAGAAATCCATGGCGAAAAGATGAACGAAGACGAAGAGGATAGAAGACGAACGCCGCCGCTGCTCACAAACCCTAAGCGCATGTCAAACTGAACACAAAATAATTAACCCTAAGAAACATTTGTTTGCATCTTGGGCCTTGCCCGTTTCAACCACCAAGGCCCATTCAAAAACTTTTACCCTTTTTTATAAAACAAACGTTATCTTCTTTTTTTTGTTAATTAATCAAACTTAACCATTCTTTTTTTTATATATAAAACAAGTTTATTTTGTTAATAAATTAACACAAACCTTTTTTTTATATATAACATTTTTTAAACAATATATTTTTTCTCTAAATAATACAATAATACTTTAATACATAAAAATACATTTTTATTACACAATATAATTAAAATTGAAAACACCTTTTTTCTTTTAATTAAAATATTCTCTTTGTACATAATCAAGACAAAATACCATTTTTATATACATAATTTAATTAATTTAAAACATTTAATTTAAATATTCTTTGTATATATTGAACACAAAATATAACGATACATTTTTTATTACATAATATAATTAAATTTGAAAACATTTTTCTTTTCATCTAATTAAAATTTTCTATTTGTACATATTAAAGAATATACAAGATTATAAAAGACAAATTAAATTAAACAAATATTTAATTCTCACCATTAGGTTAAAACAATGATTAAACAACACATTTAAATTCACATTGTCGCACTCATAAATAATTACATACATGCACATATACATTTACACAATATACTTACATTTGATACATTATACATTTGCTTATTTTGTATGTTCGTTATATTTACATTTGATCGCAAATTCGATTTGGTTGTAACTTATTGGACACTACATTCCTAAAGTCTCATCCCCATTTGTGAATATTGTACCCCCACTCCCGGATACTTATTTTGTAATAGCGTAGATTTTACATTTTTGCAATTTACCGCTTTCAAATTATACCATGTTTAGACCTAGGGTTTGCATGTACATAAAATCAAACGCTAGATAACCTAATACAAGACAAATGCATGAAATCAATACACAATCACACTTGCACCCTCTAGGGTAATCCCACATGTTGCCTTCCAAAATGGGCCATGCTTGCACGTCGAGTTTCTTTGGCAAAACGAATTCAAATGATCATAAGTCCCTCGATGACGTTTTCGAAAGTTGCCTAAATGGAATGATCATAGTCCCTTCAAAGCAAATTGCCAAAGATACTCGGCATCATTGCATTCATGGTCCATACGATGACCCGCGCCCGTCCCATCAAACATCCTAAACGCAAGATTGTCCACCAAATTCAATGGTGGAATAAAATTGTTAAAAAGAGTTGAAAACATAGAGAAAACCTTTGAGTACAATAGGGTAGACAAAACTCTTAGTTACTTGAGATCAACTTGCAAAAACACTTGCCTTCTTTACAAAAAAAAAACCACACTTCACAAACACTTTCAAAACAAACTCTCAAAAACATTTGAAACATCTTTTCGAAAAGATACCCACTTTTGTAAAACACTCAAACACGAGTCGAATACATTGGTTGCCTAAGACAAGGCATCTTCTTCAAAAACATTTTCAAAACACACACACACACACCACAATTTCAAGCAATCAAAAATCAAGGCAAGTGATCTAAAAACCAAGTAACTAAGAGCCCATGGATAACCATGGATGAAAAGGGTGCTAATACCTTCCCTTTTCATAATCTACCCCCCGGACCAACAAAATATCTCAAAAGGTTTTTGCTGTGCTTTTTTAACCTTTCCTTTAGGATAAAATAAAAAGTCGGTGGCGACTCTTGCTCAACCGAATAAGTGTGAATACAAATGCAAAACCATAGTCAGTTCTCCCACTGTATCACAAACTTCATCTTGGATTTGAGAAGGAACCGGTGTAGGGTTGCCTGATGATGAGTCTGTGTAAAACTACATCTGAATTTGAGAAGGAACCGGTGTAGGGTTGCCTGATGATGAGTCCGTATAAAACTGCATCTGAAATTGAGAAGGAACCGGTGTAGGGTTGCCTCATGATGAGTCCGTGTAAAACTGCATCTGAAATTTGAGAAGGAATCGGTGTAGGGTTGCTTCATGACGAGTCCGTGTAAAACTGCATCTGGAATTTGAGAAGGAACCGGTGTAGGGTTGCTTCATGATGAGTCAGTGTAAAACTGCATCTAGAATTGAGAAGGAACCGGTGTAGGGTTGCTTCATGATGAGTCCGTGTAAAACTACATCTAGAATTTGAGAAGGAACCGGTGTAGGGTTGCTTTATGATGAGTCCGTGCAAAACTGTATCTGGAATTTGAGAAGGAACCGGTGTAGGGTTGCTTCATGATGGTCAAGTAGATAATTGTCCTGTCTGGTTTCAGGTATTAATCTGGAACTTGAAAAGGTTGATGGTAGCCATATGTTGATTGACCTTTTTCTGAAAAAGGTAAAACGTTAGTTGTATGCAATGTCATGATGTATGAAATGCACGATGTCATGATGTTCTCAAAGTAAATGAGATTGTGTTGTATGCACTTATCATGTATGTAAATAGGATGTATGAAATGTGAAGTGTTAATGAATGTATTTTTGTCTGGGAAAATAAATCCTTGACAAAAGCTGGGGAGTCATTAAATCCTGGACTGCTGTTGAAGAGTATGTGTGTCTTCAAACTTTGCTTAGAATATTTCCAATGGATTCCTGTTTTGTTGTTTGAGGAGAACTCCGCTGGGGGAAGTTGAAAACTCTGTGGGGAGTATGTTTATTTCTGCTTGGGAAAAGAGTTTAGGAGTCTTAGTCGTCTATTGCTCTACTGGGGAGTCAAAGTTGAACTGATATCTGGTCGGGTCCAGGTTTCGCAGTAACTTGCTGGGGATTGTAGAGTAGTCTACTGGGGAAGAGGAGTTGAACTGATATCTGGTCGGGTCCAGGTTTCGCAGTAACTTGCTGGGGATTGTAGAGTAGTCTACCGGGGAAGAGGAGTTGTGGTACTTTGATTTGTAGTAGTCGGAGAGGCAAACTCAAGCTGGGGAATCCTGGTGTTGTTGGGGAAATAAACCCTGTCGTCAGTCCACTAGAGAGGTGACATCTTCGTTGGGGGAAGACCTCGAGGATTCTTGAGGTTGATTCAGCTAGGGAAAGGTTTTCAGAGATTAAACCCTTGCTGAGAGTCATCCTATGAGAAGGAATTTGGGGAGACTTGTCATTTCCCCTAGTAGCGAATGTTTGTGGCATTTCCAAAAAGTTTGATTGTATGTAACCCTTTGTCGGGGTTGATGTTCAATGCCCCAAGTGACGGAGATGGATGACCTGCCCCTGGTTACTCTGCACTTCTTTGAGAGATTTCCTGGAATCTTGACTGGACTGCCCCAGGTGTGCTGGATAGTGACATGTCAAGTCCCCCTGTTGATAGGAGATTCGTCAATGGAAGTGTCATCCTACTTGAAGTGATTTTGTTCACTGAGAGAGCTTTTGTTCACTGGATATTCATTGTGTGAATTTCTCTGATGTTAAACAAATAGCCATATGAAAACAATGATATTCAAGTAATGCAAAGTTTATGTTTGTCTCGAAGTTTTGAAAATGCGTTTTAGCGAGTAAAGAAATTTTGCTAAGAAAATTCAAACTCAGGATTTAGAGCAGAGCCTTACAAGAGTCAGGATACCTTTTGTAACAGTATGCTTTCGAACTAACCCATGCTTCAGTTAGGACTTTTGAAGGGTTTTAATGTGGCTTGGTTCACGGTTTAAGAAACAAAGGATAAAGGCTCAAAGTGTATTTGTACCCACCCGTTCTTCGTGATGTTCTTCAATCCTAAGCTCAGTTAATTGTGCGTTTGAACTCCAATTGAGTCTGGAATGACGTTTTGGTGATGGTTCAGACAAGTTAAGTTTGTCGGAAGGCAGTCATTTTTGCAACATTTTTCATGTTGTTGAGGATTTGTAGTGATCTCGTTCTTTTGATTTGTTATCCCTAACTTTTTCCTGACTGTTCCTGTTTTCGAGATCACAGTCAGCGGGATGCCCCAAATTTCTTAAACCTCCTTTGTAGGTTTTGGCTTAGTGGGCTTTTATTTTTTGAGAGATAATGACTGCCTATAAGATAAGGAACCATCACTGTCTTTTGGTTCCAAAGGAATGTTTTTGATGTCATTCGTTGTGTTACGAACTGAGAGTTTGCGATTTAAAGCGCATTTGAATTAACTGAGAGACTACCCTGCCCCAGGTTTTGATTAAAGGTTTCAATTTGTTTAAAAACAGAAAACTCCTACTTCTTTGGCTCGAAGGGGTTGACTAGGGATTATCTTCCTTATAACTCCAGTGTTTAGGATTTGAAAGAAATGCCTGTACATCATCAGCAAGGTCTGTCTAAAAGCATACTGTATGAGATTATGGCATTGTTTCGTCATCCTCCCTCTAAAGGCTTGTAACTTTTAGCAAGAGTTGAATGTCATAAAGAAAGCATAATTATAGTGAAAATGAAAGGATGAATTCAAGACAAACATATGCAATGCATTAATGAAACAGAGTTTGACATTAACAGATAATTGTTTGAATAACAAAAGAAATTACAACTTGAAAATTCAAATGGAACAAAAGTCTCTTAGTTCGAGCTTTGTCATTTCAAATGGAGAACCCTTAGCGGAAGATTTTCATCTCCCCATCCGACATGAATTCCAACACTCCTTCGTCAATCAAGTCTTGGATCTTGTTTTTCAAAGCCCAACAGTCATCGGTGTCATGTCCAGGACTATGGGAGTGGTATACACAAAATGCGTCGGGGTGATAGCTAGGAGCAGAGGTGTTGGGATTCCGGAGAGGAGCCCTTAAAGGAATTAGATTGACCTCCAACAAGCGTTTCAGTATTAGAGATGATGGTATATCAGTCTCAGAGAAATGTCTTCTAGACGTATTTTGCTTACGCCGATTACCCCGTTGATGCTGGCGAGGTTGATGCTGGGCTTGTGACCCTGAAGAAAGTTGGGGAGTCTTTCCCTTGTCTTCTTGTCTCAAAGGAGGTTGAGTTATGACTTGATCTTCAACCCTAGATGTTTGCCCCACTTGGTTGTCTCGAAGCAGTTTGTTGACTTGAACCCTGAGCTCCTCTTGTCTTTGAGCTAAGTCTTGGATGAGAGCCATCTGTCCCACCAGTTGTCCCATCATCTAGATCTTCATTGTTGCCAGCTCAATCTGTAGTTCCTCCAACTGATCATTCCTGATACTGCTTGAATTCCCTAGGACCATGCCCCTTGTGAGGAGAGCTTTCACTTCTTCTTGCCCCTTGGATAGGTTCAAGAACATCTCTTGAATTTGAGCGTTTTGAGCCTGGATATCTTTGACAGTCCTATCTAGAGCCATCTCTACTGAAATAAATAGTAGGAGAATAAGGAAACCTGAAAAGGAAAACCTGTTATGATGCAATGCATGATATGTGGATGCATGCTTTCAAGGATCTCTCGGGGTAAACACAAGAGAAATGTTAGAAATTGAACATCCTTGATTGGAGAACTTTGTATCGGTGAATGTCCTTCCACAAGAATCAAGCTCACCATGTCGAGTGGGTCATTGCCCCTGATTCAAGTTGTTGCACTTGATCTTTGACGACGTTCGTTTAGAGGAAAATGAAACCTCTCACCCTTTGGTAGATGTCTGGTTCAACGTGACCCTGCATCAAAAGACCCTCAAGATCCTTGAAATGGTTATTGAACAAATTCTATGGTATGATGTTATGATGTTATGTACATGTATGCAAAAGTAAGCAAGTGTATATACAGACAGTCATATTCACACAAAGCAAACAAGTCCTTAGTTTTAGGCTTGCATGGGGTTTGTAGGTAAGTACCCTCTTGAAGTTAGTTTGCTCAACCTGTCCTAAAATAGAAACCGGGTTCTAAGGAGCTCAATATCACTGGATTATTTTCTATGTTCATTGTTTTGGTTTAGCCACTTAACTGGCGACCAAAATATCCCAAGAAAACAATCCTCAATGAGTGTAGTATCGAGTATCTACCAACTTCGGGCTGCACCAAAGTCGGTCATCTCACTACTTCTAAAAAGGCCAAGATGGTCAAGTAAGGTTCTAAGAGTTCGTTAGTGCTTCATGACATCACTCAGCGGCCCCGTATTCTCCTTGACTACTCAAGGGCTACCGGTACCCACAAATATGTTACACTAACATAGCTACTGCTTCAACCATGTCGGTATACCGCGCACAGTTCCCTCACAGTTTATTGCTATTTACCTAAAAAGGTGCCCCCAAATCCGGGTGTAGGATTAAACAAACCCAAACAAGGAACCCAAAAAGTAAAGCAATCAAAGCAATCAAAGCAAGCATGTAAAGGTGATCTAAAACCCTAAGGTAACCCCACTTTTAGAAATGTCCCCAACAGAGTCGCCAGTTCTGTGATACGGTGGGAGAACTGACTTGGGATTTTGCGTTTGTGTTCGCAAATGTTCGGTTTAGCAAGAGTCGCCACCGACTTTTTATTTTATCCTAAGGAAAGGTCAAAAAGCACATGAAAGACCTTTGAGATGTTTTCATGGGTTCAGGGGGTAGATTATGAAAAGGGAAGGTGCTAGCACCCTTTTCATCCATGGTTATCCATGGGCTCTTAGTTACTTGTTTTAGATCACTTGCCTTTGCTTTTCAATTTCTTTGAAATGGTGTTTTGTGTATGTGGTTTTGAAAATGTTTTGAAAAAGATGCCTTGTCTAGGCAACCTTTGTAACAATTCTTGTTTGAATGTTTTACAAAGGTGTTTGTCTTTTTGAAAAGATAATTCAATGTTTTTGAAAGTTGTTTTGAAGTTGTGTTGTGATGTGTGTTTGAAAAATGGCAAGGATGTTTTGCAAGTTTGATCAAGTAACTAAGAGCTATCTACCCTATTTTACTCAAAGACTTTCTTGTGTTTTTTAACCCTTTTAACAGTGTTGTTTCATCATTGTGTTTGATGAACAACCTTGCGTTAGGATGTTGAACGGGACGGGCACGGGACGTTTGTATAGTCATAGAAGGCAACATATGGGACATTTTAGCAATGTCGTTTTAGGGACTAGATCGTTTACCGAAGGCAACATCGAGGGTCATCGAGGGACTACGATCTTTTATCGAGGGTCTTTGCTAAAACGCCCATGCTCGAGGGACATGACTATTTTCCGAGGCAACAAGTGAGGTTACCCTAAGGGTGCATGTGTGCAAAGTGTGTTTTATTGCATGCATTTGTCTTTGATTTTTAGGTTGTCTACTTGTTGGTTTTATCTTGCCATACACACCTAGTTACTAGCATTTGTACAAAAGTAATAAAAAGTGCAAAAAAATAAATCCTACACTATTACAACCATATTGAAGTGCATAGAAATGTAAAGGAAAAAATAAGATAAAAAGAAGTAAAAAATGAGCTCCTTCGATTTGGGCAGGAGCAACCTTCGATTTGCCTTCTGTTGGCCTCCTTCGATTGGGGCTGGCAACAACAAAGTCACGTCTTTCGATTGGGCCTTGGCAGGGGCGAGGTCTTGTCCTTCGATTGGGCAAAGGCAGCAGCAAGTTGTATCCTTCGACTGGGGCCTGGAAGTCAGTGAGGGAATGCCTTTCGATTAGGGGCTGGAAGTCAGTGAAGGCATGCTTTTCGTTTGGGCCTAGAAGTCAACATGGTTTTCATCCTGGTTGTCTCCTTCGTTAGACCCAGAGAAAGAGGGTAGAAGCCAGAAGCTTCGTTCCCTATTTCCTGTTTCCTGTTTCTTTCATTTCAAGCATTAAATGACAACATGGCCTGAGGCCATGCTAGTATTTATCTTTCAAACAATTTAATAACTAAAGCTAGTTCAGGAAAACAACAAGCAAAAACGAAAGGGTTTAGCTCTGAAAACATGTTAAAAGAGTGGAAACGAAAAGAATAGTGGTATGTGTTGTTTCAAACGAACGTAAAGATTATTTACATGTTATGTCATGAAACGAAAAGTTCAAAGGTAAGAAACTTACCTTGCTTCAGGACTTGAATGGATGTGGGACCTTGAGTGGAGGTCCAAGGTTCTGGATTTGACAGAGGGGGCCAACAGCTGTGCTTGGACTGCTGGATTCGAAGGAAGGAAAGAAACAAGTCTTATGTTTCTTTCCAAACTGGATTCAAAGGATACTGAAGAGTGTCTGTTTTTCAAAATCGAAGGAAGCAAGTGTTTGGGATTCTGGGTTTTGATTTCTCAAGTGTTGATGAACTTGAGAGTTTTTGTGTTTGAGAAACTTTGGAAGATTCGTGCTGCTAGTCCCCAGATCCACCTTAGCTTTGCAAAAGTTCCTGTATTTATAGAGAAAGAATGGACATGTTCGTCCGTAGCCAGCCTTGCAAATAATAATAAAATAATGTGGCGTGACAGTACATGTGGGGGGCCTGTTGGCAGCAGCAGCAGTGGGGTGCAAAAGATGTGACTGAGGCCTCTGACGTTGCTTGTGCTCAGACCAAATTCAGGTTAGAAGATGCTTTTGTGATAAAGTACTCTCTATGAAAAGAAAGAGTATGTAGCCTTTAACCCAGAATAGTAGTATCCAAAAGGTAAAGTTTAAAACCTTTGTACAAGCTTCTGACTATATAAATATTTAGATGCAACACAGCTTGGAAAACGAGATTTGGTCTTGTGTCCAATGCAAGAGTGAGATCGAAGCACACCTGTTTGAAGGAAGCCTTTGCCTCAGTCGAAGCTTGTGGTTGAAACAAGCTAACTCGAAGGAAGCTATTGCCCAATCGAAAGCTCATGCTCGAAGGAAGCATACTGCCCAAACGAAGCCTGGGTCGAAGCAAACATATTTCCCAATCGAAAGTCCGTGTTCGAGGGAAGCTTAGAGTTCAACATGAAGGACATATCCAAGTTGCATTCGAAAGAGGCTTTTGCTAAAAACGAAGGATGTAATCCAAGTTGCATTCGAAGGAGGCTCTTGCTCAACTGAAGTTTTCATCCAGGCACACAGAAGGTGAGTGCCCAAACGAAGACTTGCCTTGCAGGGGGGTACATGTGACCAGTAGGTCATGGCCTTCGATTGCAAGCATGCAGGCAGCAAAAGACACAAACGAAACATGCAACAAGAAGTCACATGCCCAGGCGAAAGAGGCCAAAAGGCCAATCGAAGGATGCAAGCCAAGCTTGTGTCGAAAGAGATCAAAAGGCCAATCGAAGGATGCAAACCAAGCTTGTGTCGAAAGAGGTCAAAAGGCCAATCGAAGGATGCAAATCAAGCTTGTGTCGAAAGAGGCCAAAAGGCCAATCGAAAGAGCTGAAACGAAGGACACTTGTATTTCTCCAATTTTTGTCAAAATAATATTTTTATCTGTTTTCTCCCTTTTTGACAGTTTCCTTTTAATTTTGGTACTGGAAAATCCCAATGCAGTTGTTCAAGCTTGAACCTTGAAAATCCTTGTGAGAAAGGCCTTGAGAATTGAGAGGGCAAATTTTGGGGTACAACAACAGGAAAGACCTTTGAGATGTTTTCTTGAGTTCGGGGGGTAGATTATGAAAAGGGAAGGTATTAGCACCCTTTTGATCCGTAGTTATCTACGGGCTCTTAGTTACTTTCTAGATCACTTGCTTTTGTTTGAAAATGTGCTTTGTGTGGTTTTTGAAAGTATTTTGAAAAGGCGCCATCGTTTAGGAAAACTTTGTAATGATTCTCATTCGTAAGAATATATACAAAGTGTTGATCTTTTGAAATTGTTTTCAAGTTTGAAAGATGTTTTTGAAAGTGTTGGTGTTTGTTTTGAAAATAACAAGGATGTTTTTGGTTTTGAAATTGAGCAAGCAACTAGGAACAATCTACTTACTCAAAAGTCTTTCATGTTGATTTCCTATTTCCTTTGACATTGTTATCTTACCATTGATTTGGTAAGTAACCTTATCTTTGGATGTAAAAGGGACGGGCGCGGGTCATCGTATAGCCATGATTAGTAATTTTGTGAGATATCTTAGCATTTTTCCTTAAGGGACTAAGATCATTTTTAAAAGGCAACTTTGATAGCGCCATCGAGGGACTATGATCTTGTATTTTGTTTGTTTATGCTAAGACACCTCACATGCATAATATGGTCATTTTGTAAGCAACAAAGTGAATTTACCCTAAGAGTGTAAGTGTGCAAGTGTATTGGTTTACATGCTTGATTTGTCTTGATTAGGATTTGCTATTTGTTGATTTTATCTTTCCATACAAACCCTAATTTACTAGCATTTATATAAAGTGATAAATTGCAGAAATTAAAATTACTACGCTATTACATCATTTGGGGAGGGGGTATACAAATTTACAAATGGGGAATTGCAAGAAATTAAAACCCTAATTATCTATTACAAACCATATTGAATTTGAATAAATGTACAAAAATGAATAAATATAATGTACAAATATGAATAGGTAAGAGAATTAATTTTTTTTTGTATTGAAAGTTTTGACCTAATAAAATAATTGAATAAATAAGAAAATTAAAACTAAGTTAATAAAAGAAGTTAATTTATTAAAGAAAACAAATTTTTTAGGGTTTTTGTGAATTTAAGTAAATTAGTAAATAAAATTAATTAAATAAAAGTCCTAAGTTCTAAATTTATTTTAATTTACAAGAAACTAATATAATAATAATTAAGACTAATTATCTAAGTATTTAAAAAAAAGAAATTAAATTATTAAAGAAATGTTTTTTTGTTCTTTTAGTTTTTTATGAAGAAAAATAAACTAAATAAATATAAATAATAAAATATAAATATTTTTGGATTTCTTTATTAATAATAATAATAATAGTAATAAAAATAATAATAATAAAGAAATAAAAATATAAAATTAAGTCAGGGGGTTAGAAAGTGAAACAAGGAGTATGAAATAAGCAAAAATGTTAGGCCCAACAAAGGGGAGCCCAGCACCTGCCTTCAAACAAAAAATTAGAGAAAATATGAAAAAGGAACAAAAGGGTACCACTGGGGCTCGAACCCAGGTCCCTCTAGTTACAAGCACGCGCTTTAACCACTGGGGTAGTGATACATCCGTTAACTTATGTCAAACCATAAATACATATTTGAAACACATTCCTGAAGATGACTTCATCTTCTTCCTCGCGCCATAACCAGTCATGAATTCAAATCCTGTAACTTCTCCATCTCTCAACCATTTGCAAAAGTATAAAACATGAAACTTGCTCCAAATTTCATCACGAGTTCAATCATATAAATAACTAAATCTATAAATAAAAGATGAGCATGAATTTTGAATGGTACTAAATCTGACCTAATTTTTTCCAGAAAATTCAACTCTAAAATTATCACTACTCAGACAACATAAATGAATTCTAAGGACATGGTTAGTTTCAGGGCTATGATGTCTATATTTTATCTTCACAAATGGAAACCAAATGATGCCTATATGAAGAGTTCAAAAGTTAGAAAACTTACCTTGTAAGAGGGTATCATGCTTTGAGTTTGAGCAGCTTTTGATGAGTTCCAGTGATTGTGTTAGCTTCCTCAAGTTCTCAGGAAGCTAATGTGATGCTTGGCTTGAGCTAAAAGTGGCTGAGGAGTTCTGGAGAAGTCAACTTGCAGACCCCTGTTTTTGAAAATGGAACTTGATGATGGAGGTGTTACAGTTATGAAACAGGGCCAGGGATGAGTTGTATTTGATTTTTAGAAGCTTTAGTATTGATTAGGAAGGAAAACACACGAGGGAAATGAGATATATAAGTTTAAGGTCTGAACTGTGCATTAATGGAGTTTCTTGCGCAAATTATGCCTTGAGGGAGTTTTGGTGTGTTTCAGGGTGCTTAAGCTCGTTTTCTAGCTCACAAATAGTGCCTCTATTTATAAGCAACAAGTTTGGAAGCTTGTTGTTGATCAGAATTCAAAATCACAAGTTTAAGCATAACATGTGCTTTTTGAGAAATCCAAGTTTCAAAGTCTTGTGTACTTGCTAAGATAGAGTGGTTATGCTTTAAACACATGTGCTTCTGACTTTGTAGATGGAGTGTACTTAAATAGAACAAGTTAGGAGCTCAAGAAGCTGACTTTGTGCATAAAGCTTGCTTTACAAGAATGGAAATGGTAACTTTCTCCCTAAAATGGAAAAATGCTTTGGATAATGCTTGAATCAATTGGACAATTGATAAATAATTTGTGTAAACATTAAATTAAGAAGTGACAAACAAGTTTGAGGCCTGCAAAGTGAAGATTATGCAGCATGGCTATGGATTTGGTTCATGTTGCATCACAAATTTTGCCTTGCAAAACAACTTGAAACCGTAACTTCTGACCTTCGATTCTACTTGCTCACAAATGATCTCAAGGAGTTCTTAGACATTTTAGAAAGCTTGTAATTTTCTCTATAACCCCTCTTTGAATCACTTTTGCAAAATCCAAATGGAACTATGTGAAACTTGGGTCAGAAGTTAGGTCAAAATCCTGACCAAAATGCTCAAAATTTCACCAAGTGTTTTAGTTTCATGACCAATGACTTCATGGATTAATAACTTGAGATTCAAGCATTTATAGGAGAAGTTGTGTAAAGTAATGTTTTAAATATCATGGAGATCTACAACTTTCATATTGAAAGTTTCTTTTGAATCATCTTGCATCATGGTGAAAAATTGGCTCAAAGTTGTGAAAAAATATGAAGTTTTCAACACTTAGAAAAATTTCTAAGTTTGGAAACTTTGACTTTTCAAAATGAAATCTTGACTTTTTTGATTTTCTTGATGAACAAGTTTCATATTTTGACATGTTTTTGATGAATTGTGATCTTTGACACTTGATTTTGACCAAAAAGTCAAAGTTTGACTTTTCAGTGTGTAGTTGACTTTTGATCAGTTGACTGAAAATCAACTATCAATCAAATGACCTTGAGCAATGTTTTGAGTCATTCCATTAGGTCAAAATGATGCAATCGAATCCTTGAGATCATGTCTCAAACCAATTAACCATTTGCTAGGTCAAAAATAAAAAATTGCCCTTTTTCAGTCAAAACCCTAATTTTGACCATTTTGCCCTTTTGATGATCTAATCAAATTTCTTGAGGAGTTGTGGTCCAAACTTGATCAAATGACATATAAGAGTTCACAATGTTGATATGGATAAAAAATTATGAAGTTTGACTGTAAATTGACCACAATTGACTTTTTCCATAATACAGCTGATTTTTAGGTCAACTACTCAATTGACTGAGCAAAAATGTGATCCAAGGACTTGAAACTTGACATGAGAAATATTGAGGGTCCATAATGATCCATGAAAGTCATATGAGGCATTAAAAGTTCAATTATCCTTGTCCAATATCAAACCCTAATTTCAGTCATCAATGCTTAAGGAGGTGTCTTGAGCTGATCAACCGTTGTGCCGTCTTGAACCAAAGGAGATCTTGTGAGAAAATACTTGATAAATGAGAGGGAAAATTTTGGGGTACAACAAACGTATCTTGACTTCTGATATTCTACGTTCTAAGCTTATTTCTTGTGCAATATTGATTTCTGATCTTGTAACAATAACTTATCAGAATTCTTTCTTCTTGGAACCATATTGAGAATTCTTTTCTTGTCGAACATTCAACATTTCATAGAACTACTGATGTTACATTAGAAACATAACTCGATGGTTCTTCTTCTGAGTGATAATGTGATTATGATGATATCTTGGTTAAGACTATCCATAATTCTAATAATGTATTTGCACAGTCAATGCAACCATTAGAACTAAAATTGTTCTTCATAAAATATATGCTTGTTATCATCAAAACTCATAGATTAAACATATATCCAAATCTTGTTCTTACAATCTTCTCCTTTTTGATGATGAAAAAACCATGTATTTTGATGAAATAATTTTACAAGGTTAAATCATAAACAAAGTAATGTAAGAGTTTAAAAAACTCCCACTGAGTTGGAAATTCCCCCTGGTGTAAGCAATATCCCCATGAATCATACACTTATGATCCTTCAGAGCTTAGGAGAAATGTTATCCTTTCCGAATTTGATTTATCATTATATTTAACCTTTAAAGCTTATTAGATTATCATTGCTTTCTCAGAACATTTGAAGCATGATCGTTCTTTATTAGAACTAGATTTATTAGATTGTGAGCATAATGTTGCAATCATAAATGTTCTTGTAGTATGTACATTCTAGGTAGTTTAGCAATTATATCATGTTAGAATGTCATGCAAATTCATAGGGTTTGAGAATAATTATTTAATCAAAATCATTTCTCTTTCT